>JAVTVY010024571.1:0-96195 GCA_036873755.1 Hanleya hanleyi
ACCCGAAAAATCACGCATGCGCCACGGCTTGTTTTCAAAAGACACCGCCATCTCCGGCAAAGTCCGTGCAAGGGAAATTTACATCACTGACAGTTGAATGGCGGTCAGCTGAATATTCAAATCCCCAAGCAACCTCCCCACAGTGCATGCTTCATTTCGCAGGCTCCATTATCATCCCTGCCACCAATAGCGGAAGTTGACCTTTACTACGTTGCTATGACGTATAGGGGAACGAACCAACGCACGGTTCAGTTTGAATCCGGCCGAACAACTCCTTTAGTGTTGCACATGAGCGAACTACTTTTCATATGCTCTGTCCAGATAAACATGGAAAATTATCTCCAGATAATTCTTTTTAACGCTAGATCAACAGAGGTATTATGCAGACTTGAAAAGTAATCGAAATGTTCGATAAACATCTATTTTACTATATATGATGTCACTTCCGGCGATGTGCGCGAAGGCCCCGAATCCGATCCAAAAATCTGACTGGTGGCTGGGGTGTTATTAGACCCCCAGCGAGGTGGTTGATCCCCAAGAATCTTGAACGATTGATGATAACTTAAGAACGAGGGAATACCGAGAGTTCTAACTTGGAGGGAAGTGACAAAAGACTACAAGGAGAATAACGAGGTACATTTTATTATCGCCAGCTACTGTGATCTTGTATGTGCAGCCGTTAAATCTTCCGAAACGCAACTTCGTGGTATGAAATGTAAAGGGAAGGAACTACAGCTGTGTAGGGAAGAACAGCCACGCCCACCTACACAGCAAACTTTTCTATAGCTAGGTGTTTTCCAGTGTTCCTTTTTCGATCTTTTTTTGCGCAGATTCGAAATTCTGTAAACAAAGTTACAAAGCAATCGTTTGTTCTAGTAACAATGGACAAAAAGATCCTCTTGTCATTAGCTTACAATTATCGGACAATGGTGGGCGCCAAGATCCTTCAGGATCTCTCGTTTTTCTTACGCACAGAACAAATATATCCATCTTTTCTGGCAAACCTTCTGATTACTTGAAGAGTCAGCCTTGAACAATACTGCTTCCTGCAGTAAGGTCAAAGGTCAACTCTTTGACTCAATATTAAAAAACACTGTTGGCAAATCTTTAAGAGACATGAGTAGTGTGACTGATGTTGCAGGACCTACAAAGTAGGGTTTGATATGATTTAAATGTGTACCTTGACCTAAAGACTGACCATTTCCATGGTCGTAGGAGGCATTGACACATGTTTTTGCCAAATTCGAGGTTTCTAGGTCACCTAACTACATCAGAAATTGGGTCAGAAAGCAGGTCACATTGACCTTGGCCCAATTAGGTCAGGTCACACTGACATTGACCTAATTAAGCGCATTTCCATGCTCTTTGGCATTGGGACATGTTTTTGCCAATTTCGAGATTTATAGGTCAACCAAGTAGGTCAAATTCTCATCAAAAGTGAGTCCGCTCAGAACTAGCTGGTAACAGTCCCCTAATGCACGTTCATGCCAAGAATCAAGGTTCTAATTTCAACGTTACGGTTCTCCTTATGTTGCCGGAGATGGGATTTGGATGCACTCATTCGCTCACACATTACTGGACAATTTGCAAATGAGAGCCTACTTCATAGGAATAAATGTGTAAAAGCAAATTAGGAAAAAACTTTTTTTTTGCTGTGGGTGATAAAAAGTGTTGACGCGGTGCTAAAAATATGACACAGCAGTGCCTCTGAAGCTAGAAATTTATTTTCTTAGCCTAAAGAAACTATCCCAATACAGGATCTCATACATAGAAATTAAGAAACAAATCCAGCTTTTTAAGCCAGGTCCCCATTTTGGACAAACAGGCATCAGTTGCTTGAAATTGGCTATTTATACTAGTTGTGCAATAAAAATGGAAAGACTGCCTCTTGCATATCTGTTGTCTGGACCCACCCAAGTTTACTCTGGATCAAGGCGGCCTACTCTGTGCCATGTGTCTAAAAAAAAAAAAGGAACTAATTTCGGGAAGTTGTCACCCAGGTTTTGGTGATATAACATACAAAATATGGGACAAGTTTCGGCACACCTTACCAGGGGTTTAGCCAGAATCAGGAAACAGGGCGTCTCACCCACTTACTATCACAGGACAACTAGGCCGGGGTCCAAGGCCCCAGAAGCCTCAGGGGTCTAGATGCTCTGAGATGCATTCTAGGGCAATTCTGGTCATGTAGAGAGCACATCTCTGAGCCTCTTTCTACATACTTTCAGATCATTTTATGCAGTATAAAAATGGAACAAAATCTAAATTTTCAAGGGAAGCTTTTGGTCACTCTTCTCAAAATTGCCAATGCAATGAAGAATAATATTGGAGAGAGTGATCACTCTTTTATCACTCACGCAAACCAGAATCCAGTGATCATTTTTTTTTTTTTTTTAATTTTAAATTATACTTAACTTTAGGGTTAATAACTTTATTTGTTTAGTTTCATTATTTTTTAGTTAGGTCTGTTAATTTGTTTTCAAACATGTACATTCTATATCAATGTTTTTTCTTCATCTATTTTATTTTATATAGCCGCTAATTAAGTTATGTAAGAACTACAATGAAATAGGGCCTTGAAAAAGAAACGTCGTCGTTGTTGCGTTTTGGTCAAAACAATAACCTGAAATTTTTTGCCTCGTCACTTCGAGGCCCTAGCCGACCTACTTGATGATACACTGTGCATTGTATTTATCGGCATCATTGAGATCCAGGAAAAATGTTGGTCCACGCTTGCGATAACTTTTTCAGCTATATTATTTTGCATTTTTTGCAATAGAACTGGTGACGGTGTTCGCCAGTTTCTCTTTCACTAAGGAGGCCGCGGGTCACATTTGCCGGTCGGCTGGCAGTTAGTTGATCGTCATCATTGGAAATCTTCGCGGTCAGAATCCGACGTACATGAATCTACGTTTTCCTTGCTGAAGAAATCTATCAATAATAGGCGCCGCCTTGTTAGTTCGTTTTGACATCTTGCCGCTTTGAAATTCTCTCGTGGAGTAAAACCAATCTCCGCGCAGATAGATTGATTTGTTTTGGGGAATCTATGTGCGTGACAGACGAAATGAGAAAACCTTTAGGAACAGGGTTGCCCTCGTTTTCAAGTTCACCCCTTGGATTTCTTCCACTACAGGGGATTTCCACGTGGTCGACATCCAACAATTCATAACAACTACAACAGCCACGTTTGGGGTTTGTTTTTTCACGAGTTTTGTTTAATTATTTTGCTCTTGGAAAACACACCGTCTCGGGGATATGCATTAAGCATTACCAATAAAGAATAGCCGTCCCGTTTTTTAATTGACCGTCTCAATGTCACACGCTGGGGTTGGCCGTCGCAAAGAGGGCGAGACGCATTGCTGGCTAAACCTATGCACTTTACTGAACGACATGAAATATGTAAGCTCGTATTCAGGAATTCTGGACCCGACCCCATGTACAACTCTTTCATGTACCTACATGACCTATTTCCGCATGACGGAGCTGTGGCTAATGTGCAATAAATGTACCTCCACACCATTCTGCCTATTGCAGTATCTGATCAGTACTGGAGTCGAAATTTACAACTGTCTGCCAGTCTCTGGCAGGTACTTTTTGGAAGAGATAAGTAGGAAAATAAGTTACCTGTCTCTAGTGACAGGTAGCCAAAAATATATATTTTTTTATGGTTAATTCTTTGTTGCAGTTGGCTCCGAACAATTATTTATTTAATGCATTATTAATTAGATCTGTATTAAACTAATCAAACCTGTATGTACTGAAAGATTATTTCATCCCCTGTGTAAGGTCCTTGTGTGGAAGAAATTTTCTGTGCTTTCTGTGTGCTAAATACATAGTTTTTCCAAGCCAAGTCATTCAACTCATAGAAAGTTTCAGCAAACCTTGTCGCAAAGTCAACTTGGAACACATTTGAAAAAAGCCTGAATTTAATTTGCAAATAACAAGATTAATTTTCCTTGTTTACAGGGATGGGAAAGCGATCATCAAAAGATGACCGATTCACCAGCACTACCTTAACAATGCTGAAATTCATCTATGGTGATCTCAATGCCAATAGGATACAAGACCTAAAACAGGCTTGTGAAAGGGAAGTAAGTATATTGCTATACTGGCACATCTATTATTGCAACGCTTGCACAATCCTGGATAGTCCTGAAACAATGTAATATGTTCACTGGTCTGAAAATAGGGCTCGAAATGGGGGCCTGCTGATGGCTAATAGCAGGTCAAAATGTGGCAAAAACAGTCCAGGTAAATCTGCTAAATGTAATGTAGTTTAATGGTATTTGATGGTGTTTTTTTAGAATTTATGGAAAAGTAACTGGCCATCCTCATTTTCCCATGAGCCCAGCAAAGTAATAGAATCCAAATGTCTTGATATGACTGAAAGACTGTTGAAAGCAATGATGAATCATGCTCAATCGCTTGCCTTTCATAGCACACATAGTTCTCATTAGGGGTTTTCTGAGGTGGTTGTTACATTACCACACATTGCTGATGTCTGCCACTGTCAAACCCAGAGGCGTCAAAGAGTTGGACAACATGTCCAACAGACAACAGCAGTGAGTGGTATTTTGACACTAGCAGTATATTTAACATCTGCGGTCAGTGGCAATGCAGAAACCTCTGTATTAAACCCCTCAGAAAAAATGGAATATACTGTGTAATGAGTCTGGTCACACAATAAATTATGAAGAAGATTTTGAGTCCTTGATAAACCAAATCTCCCTTAAAATATACAGTCAACCCTAATTACCCTCGTTACAAGAATGTGTCGAAGTATCAGATTTGTCGCTATAACAAAAAAATAAAGCCTACATCACTGACAAGTGAAGGTACATATTCACTTTTTAGAAGACTCTTTCTCCTTTGATTCTGAATTAATATTTACATTTGGTTGTCCTGTGAATGATAGGAAAACCAGCCTGAGTCTTCAGCCTGGTCTGTAGACAGTCCACCGTGTCTAACAAAAATTGGCTCTATTGACTCTAGCGCTGTTGTCCGTACAAGGTGATGTCATCTTCAAATTATAAGAATCAGAGGAACCAATACTTTGTCGATTTAGTGTTAGAAAAGAGATAAGGTATCATGCCTAATGAAGGTATCGCTCGGTCACAGTGATTACCTTCATTCTTATTCCTAATCAGTGCTGCCTTTGGGCATACACAAGATTTACTTAGAGGCTGGGTACTCTTGCCTCTATGTTAAAACCCTGGGGTGATCGAACAATGAAAATGATGCAAACAATCAGTCCGTCATGTCAGTGAGAAGAACTTGTTAATCTATTGTTGGGTTTTGCTGCTGAGCTCACAACCACAGTTTATTGTCTATGTAATGGGGCAGAGCAAATGTCATACATTGTAGGGAATATACCTGTTTGTAACGAAACGTTCTCAGAGGCTGAAGTCGAGAATTCCTTTGCAATGGTCAAAATAACATCATGATGTACTTGATACAACAGATTCTTTGCCGTAATCCGAATATTATGTTGTAACGGATGTAAACGGGGGTTGTAGTACTTTCAACAGAAAGGGATTCAGCAACAAATTTCTGATTTAAAATGGTACATTGTAAAACAATGTTTTTAAATTGGACTCCCAATTCGTTGTATGATTCAAGTGCCATTGATTTTGTGGATAAAAAGATCTTAATCCGATGTATTTAATGTGATCTTTTCAGATCAAACTTGCCAATGGCCTGGACAATGAGAGTTATGCTGAGCCGATCCAGCGACTGTCGGACCTGGAGTGGCTGACGTATAAACAGCAGAATAACTCTATCGTGGACGACCTGTTCACGGGTCAGTTAGTGGAGGCTTTTCACTGCCTTACCGACCACCATATCTCTGTTCATATGCAGACGTTCATAGTGCTCCCAGTGCCCATCGTTGCCCCGAGGGAGGTGTCTGGCATCGTGTATCTCGAGGACTGCTTCACTAAATTCTGTAACATAGAACATTTGGTTGGCCCCGAGGGTCTACAGTGCTCTATGTGTGACCAGCAGCAGCGACCAAGGGCCAACCCGATGTACCAGCCACAGATGGCTCCCGGATTTCATGCGTCACCGAGCAGCATTCCCAATCTCAGTCCAGGTGGTCCCCATACGCCACAAGGGATCATGCCCAATTTCAGACCGCATCCGTCACAGACACAAACCCGTGGCATGTCTCGGCGGAACGATTCCGCCATTGGTTCGCTCGTGGGTGATTACACGACCATGTCACCCATCCCTAATGACAGATTGCAGGCTATCAATGATAGTGGTTATCATGACACTCACTTCAAAACCTCCACGCCCATCCTGCAACGCACGAATGGGGGTTTCGTAGCAACGCCTCCCCCGAGGATACGATTACGCGATGCTCAGCGGCGGTGTCTCCTACGCCAGCTGCCCGAGTGCCTGGTCATTCAGATGCTGCGTTTTGCCATGAATCTTCGCGTGGGTGATGTGAGGAAAATCCGAGCCCCTGTGAGTGTCCCGCTGAAAAATCTCGATCTCAGCAGTCTCATCTTCGACACGGTCACCAATCGCGAGGACCTGACTGCCACACAGAACTATAAGTATGACTTGTACTCGGTGTGTATGCACCTAGGCGGGGAGAGTACCAACTATGGACATTATATATCATACTGTATGAACCAGGATGGCAGCTGGTGCAAGTTTGACGACGAACGCGTGACCGAGGTCAACATGGAGTATGAACTGACCACAAAGGAACTCAGAGAAAACAGTTACCTCTTGTTCTACAAGAGGCAGGCAGCAAAGTGAGGAGCATGTGCTGACTCCGGTACTAGTGGTATACTGGACCAGTCCTATCATTTTATACACGTCTACGTGAAATAATGAATATAACCTTACCTATTAGCTTGGCTTACAGTGCAGTGTGGATGGAAGAGTGAGAGGCCTTGTGTGAACTGATTGTCTCCTGTTTTATTTTTAGTCTCAGGTCATTTTGGATTCTTCATCAGTCTTTCGTTTTTGAAAATAGCTGGAGTGCTGTTAATCACACTCCTAAAGTTTGAAAAATTATTTTAAGGAGTGTGATATCACACTCCTCCAGGTTACAACTTAGGGAGGCTTACAATTGGCGAGTGCTATTATTCACACTCCTGAGCTAATTTTCAGGAGTGTGATGGAGTGTGATCACACTCACACTCCTCAAAAACGAATGACTGCTTCATTATGCTCATGGATTCCTATTCAACTTTTCAGCAGTCAGTCAGACTAGGCTGGATTTTTAAGGAGAGGGATCACTGTCACTCCATTACTCTCCATACATTTTCTGCAGGAGAGCTTTCTATCACTCATATGATTGATCACTCTTGCTTTACTCATGCAAAACAAAATCTAGCAGCCTGATCAACAGCTGTCACAGATTTAACAAGCATATCAAAACAACATACAAGCAGTATTATGCAAAAAAGCTTTATTTTGATTGTCACTCAGGCACATGCTGAACACCTGTCCCCCGTTATTTCAATAATTTGCTTGCTGAAATTTCATTTAGAAAATTTTGCTCCCTTTTGTGATGTCTGTGAGAATATTTGCCAAGGGTTGTAACTTAAATTAGCTTCTTTGGTGAATTTTTGAATTAAATTATATGAATTTTGCCTAGCAATTTTCCAGATTTCTTGACATTTTCAAGTGGATCATATCAGATGGTTCTAGAAGTGCTAATTGCTAGCCTACGCCCGGTGAATGCAACATGCCTTATTATTCTTTCACCATGTTCACAAGTATATAATTGATTTTTAAATTGTTTGTATTTGATTACTTATCATGGTTATCATATCTTCAAATCATGTTTCATCATCCAACTGAAAATATTGTGAAGTTTATTAAAGGTCCTACCAAATGATCCTTACACCCCATGAGTTTTGATGCTAAATTGTTGTAAAAGTTCGTTTAACTAACAGCTGTTTACTGTTTTTAGGAGTGGTTGAAGTGGAAAAAAAACTTGAACTCTCCATTACTGCACTTGCTTGGAAACGGCAAAGACCATGACCTGCTCACCCATGACATCCGAGTCTGATAATGATTATTCGTTGTGAGCAGCAAATGTTCTAGGCGACACTTTCATCATAACGCCAACATCACAAAGCTAAAACCTATACACAACTGACATGACCTGATCGTAATCACACTTTGACATCATGGGTCAGAGGTTACAGCTCCAATACGTTTTTCACAACATCTGTTTCATTGTGTTACAAAATTCAATTTTATGTCATTTTTCATAAAAAAAAATTTCCATGTTTTTTATGCGGCTTATATTTTCATGTAAAATGTGTAGGGGTATTTGGTAGAACCTTTAACAGCTGTATTATGGTAGTACATATACATGTATGTGGGTGATTTCAGAAAAGAAACTCGGCATGTGGAAGATTTATTCAGTACCATATATCTTTTAGAACTCCGTCACAGAATCAAAATGAGTAAATTCAATAGCATGTAAACACTTCATAACTTTTGACAGCATTATTTTTATGTTAAACATGTTGAATGGCCTGATTTGTGTTAGTGTGTGTATGAATCTGCTGATGTTCAGGCTATATTATTAAATAACAGGGTGTGAATTTTGTACAGTCAGTGTATATGATTATGTATATAAGTATTGTTTTATTGCAGACAAGTTTTGTTATCGATGGTTGTTTTGGTTGTGCAATGACTACTTTCTGTCCCAGATAATATAACCGAGATGTTTTCGGCGATATTTCGGAGACAATTTATCATACAACATTGAAACTTCACACAGTATATAAACTAAAAAATACTAGTTTTCCCCCATATTTCGTTAAAATCTTTTGAGAATTGACGAAAATTATCAATACCTATGTTATTTTGAGACAATGATGACGTTGATCTGCCAATGTTATGACATCAAAAGAGAACCCACAAATCTCCCGTCTAATTTTTGTTTTCGTGTTTTGTTGAGAACCATTGGAAGGATTTTCTTGATACTTTTATTAATTAGTACTTTTTAGTTTATCTCCTGTGTGAAGTTTCAGTGTCCTTCGATACAATGTCTCCAAAATATCGCCGAAAACGTCTCGGATATATTATCTGGGACAGACAGAGGACAGCATTGTTTTCTATACTCCATGAAATTAGATGTACAGTCCATTTTATACTCCATCTGTATTATATCATGTATAGACATGATAGACTTGGCATCAAATCAACCTCTAAGGGTTTTTTTTACATATGATATTTGTGGCTTTTCTATTGAATCTTCATGCACAAGACAATTTCTTCCACAAAATGCATTCAAAATCTGAGGTGTAAATTTAATCTGCAATCCAGAGACGAGCCAGTCAGAACCTACCCAAGGACTGTGTGTAGGCATGGTCATGGGTGATGTATTCTCCCAGAAAAGTTACATGTACATCATTCCTGCAATATAGCAGTAGGTGTGGCCAGATACACAGGACAGTCAATCAATAACCGACTCGTACGACACATTCTAACATGCTCCACATTATAGCCATGCGCTGATTTGTCCAGATCTCGAAACATACGAAGATTATCACACGTAAGTATTTATCATTGTGCATGTTAGAATGGTTCCGCTGCTCGGGTTTTCGATTGACGGTCTGAAACTAAACATTGAAAAATTAACTCCTAATTTCAAAATTCAAATGGATTCGAGGTCGATCAATGGTCATGATGGTGTGACTTGTCTGTTTATAAAATATAAATTCTTCTGAACAGAACTGGTGTGCTGATATATCAGTTATAATTTCAAGTGTGAACGGAGAAGTCGGTTTGTGTATGAAGATGCATTTGAATAGACTTTGAACTTGATGACATTCAATGCATTGCATTGTGGGCTTAAGTAAAATATAAATCCGCCATCTTTAAACTACACAGGCGAAAACTAAAATCGAAAAACACTCTTGTAGTGAGACACTAAAATAATGGTCACTCATCATGAATGGATTGAAACAGCTGAAAAGTTTAGCTTTGATTTGACATGTTGGCTCAAATGCAGGGTCGGGATTTTTGGCCAAAAACACCAAAAACAGTGCTGCATGATGCAGATGCAGCTAGGTCTGAAGTCCTGCTTGTAGACCAACACACCAAATTGGAGCTCTATCATCTTCCCCGTTTGCCGATAGATGCTAGTTACACATTAAAATTTAGAAAATGTAGTTTCGTGCCTTAAAATGAGAACCAGAACACCAGAGTTATTTCCCCTTGAAGGTATATGGCTTGCCGAGGACAAGCAGAGCATCGGCCAATCGTACATCATATCTTGCCTTTTTTAATGAATTGAAGATGCAGGTTTGATCAACATGATCAAGGAAGATAAATGAGGTCACAAATCATTGAGAACTGTTGAGGTAGGCATGGTCAGAGAACTTCGATCATCAATCTCAATGAATCAAAATATTGCATGTCCAATGTAGATGTTCTGTTATGAAAATCGGCATTGGTCACTTGTGAACTAGAGATCATTCAGTCTGTATGTACTTTAACAGATCATTCTGTACTTTAACAATGCATTTTAACACTGGACAGCTTGATTTGTATGGCATGGAGTGTGAGAATATCCATTCACTGACGTGCCTGGTCTACAGAAAAATTTAACTGAGATTCAAACTTTTATTGAAATCACTCGAGATATTATTTGAGGTTGGATCGAGGGGAATTTGTGCCGCATGAATACTTTTAAACTCCCTGTCCTGATGATTACATCAAGCCCATCATGAATATTCATCCTTGATATTGCCGACACATTTCGCCACTTGATGAGACCTGCCAGATTGTAGCTGAACTAGCTGTAGAAACACAAACAACAAAGTTGTTTTTGGTCCTACAAAAAGAATGTAACACAACAGAATATATTAATATGTTGCACCTTGAACATGTTGAGGTTGATTGCCACTCCCATATTTCCCCCTCTATTCTTGTATATCCTACTTGCACACCCGATTTCTCTCTCCACAAAAGTGGTGCCACAGACCTGGTAATATTTATATAAAATAAAGATCACTGCCATGTTCAGGCATTCTGTTGGCATTAGAGTGTAACATCCCTATACTGTTGGTGTAAAACAGACATCAAAAGAATGATTCCAGGTTACAGTAATCTCTATTCCCCCTATCAATATTCAATCACCCCCCAAATTTTGGGACACAATGGGGTTCGCCAGCTCGAACTGACGTCCGGTGGCTACGTGTACCAAGAGGTGAATGGCGCATGCCCAAGTCGTTTTTCTGGACGTCACAAAGGCAACGTCATAATGTAACGACGTTATAATTGTTCGTTTTATGACGTCTTGTCTTCTTTACCTGTTGGAGCACTAGCGCCGCCTAGTGTTGCTGGTGATCCCCATTCAGTTGGTGGTTCTACAAATTTGATCATCTATAATCATTGAAATATCAAAGAAATCATATGCATGATTATTGTAGGATTACCGAGACAAATAAAAAATCTGAAATACCGGTAATTCAAAACTCTTCAGTTCAGATATGTCAGAAAACAACCGTTTTAACAATTATAATTTAGATACATGTATTATTACTCTAGTAGGACCCCACGCGTGGGATTGCATGGTGTAAGAAGGAATAGGACCCTCCCTGTGGGGTTCCCGATGTGAAAAGGAATAGGACCCAACGTCGTGATATGACTGAAATATAGTTGAAAGCGACGTTAAATCCTATTCACACACTCGCTCTAATTTACTAACAAAGATATTCTCTGATAGGAGACGATCTTTGCTGTAAATCAGTCTCATTATTAAAATTCGTCGAGTAAGGTCGTAAACTCTTGATGAGCTGTAGTGTAGGGACAATGATTTGATTTAGTCAAGTGACTCTAAAAGGCGAACATTTGATATTTACAAATTCAATATTTGTACATGTAAACAAATACATGTAAATAAGATATTTCAAATATTGAAGTCAAAATCCAAAAAAGTATGTTCCATTGCACCCACAGGAAAAACGCATTCAAATGTTTATATCATAAATATGTTTGATACAAGTCTATTTTCGGATGTTTTCACAGGAGTGCACTTTCTACAATGTCCCTCACAACATGTCAAAACCTTGTGTGTGTGTACAAACTGTTAGTGTGTGTTCATTTCGAGTACAATTGCTTATGTTGATATTATAGAGTGAAACTGTGAAAGGTGAATAGAAGTTATTAAAGCGCTGTATTATTGCATAATTATTGTAACACTGTGCAGTTAAAAATATCTGCCTTTTAACTGTATTGAGAGATCAAAGAAGAGCCTGTCTGTGCAGTGACCCATTACTTCAGCTGATCAGCTACTGGTTCGTTTAATTTCACTTTGCCCTATCTTTTAACACAGGAGAATATTTGAACTGATAACTCACAATTTTATACATATGTACAGTGAAAGCTGTGTATGCTGATCATGCTTAGGACTGCATTATAGTGTCAGTTTTTTAAATTTAAGTATTGGGACCATGGATAATGTCTGTATTTAGAGGTTAGTCAGTTTACCCAGATATCAGTATTCACAGGTTCCACTGTACTATATTATTCCAGCATTCAAAGAAAGTGTCATCATACTTAGAATAATGTATAATTTGGCAAATGTTACATGAAAATAATCCAGCTATCACCAGTTCAAAATAGTCTCCTGGGTCAAAAGATAGGGCAAGTGAAATTATATGAACCAGCTGAAGTCACGGTCACTGCACAGATGAGCTTTTCTTTGTTATCTCAATAATGTGCAAAAGTTGGATTACAGATTGTGTTAGCAACTCTGTACTAACCTATTATCATGATTATGAAGGTTTTATGTTTTAAGTTAATGATAAAGTTACCTAACAGAACCTGGTGTTGTGTTCCTTATTGAACTTGGTTGAATTCTGGTTACCCGACCGGCAAAATATTATAACATTCAGGCCATCCACAATAATATATAATAATAAATATAATATATGTGTTTCCAGTAACCAACTTTAGAAAAATTGGGTAAGTAGGTAGGTTGGCAGGAATATTATTTATTATACGCCCGCCAAAAAGGCGGACGTATTATGTGATGGCGGTTTCCGTCCGTCTGTCCGTGTGTCCGTCCCCCGTGTCCGGTCTATATCTGGAACACTTTTCTATTTACAGTTCCAATTTTTGGTGAGTGGATACCCTACAGGGAGACGATGTGTTGCGTACAAAAATGAAGGTCGAGGTCAAAGGTCACTGGCCTGAAAAACAGGAAATCACTGAAGTGTTCGTGTCCGATCTATATCTCTGAACGTTTTCTATCCACAGTTGCAATTTTTTGTGAGTGGATCCGCTAGGTGGAGACGATGTGTCGCGTACCAAAATTGAGGTCGAGGTCAACGGTCACTGTTGCCTAAAATCAGGAAATCATTGATCATCGACAGTTTTCTTTCTACAGTTCTAATTTTTGGTGAGTGGATGCCCTAGGGGGGGAATGATGTGTTGCATACCAAATGTAGGTCGAGGTCAGAGGTCAAAGGTCAGTATGACCGAAAAATCAGGAAATCATTAAAAATGTCTATTTTTTTGTGAGTAGATTCAGTAGTGGGAAATGAAGTGTCGCAAACCAAAAAATAGGTCAAGATGGAAGGTCAAAGGTCACGGACTCCAAAATCAGGAAATTATTAAAAGTAACATTTTTTTTGTTTCCGTAGATACAATGTACTATCCACTGAATACAAGCACAAACCAGGCACCTTGTCTCACCTACCAAAATGTAGATCAAGGTCACTGTGACTCCAAAATCGTGAAATTGTTGAAAATCATGATTTTTAGTCCATTGAGAAATTACGGGAGTGGTTTTGTCATGTACCAAAATTTAGATCCAGGTCAATAGTCAAGGTCACTGTGACCCCAGAATCAAGGTCAAAGGTCAGTGTCACCTGAAAATCATTAAAAATTACTAATTTTTTGTGAGTGGATTCAATAGGGGGAAATGAAGTGTCGCATACCAAAAACTAGAGGTTCCGCTTTGACCCTTGGGTTGCCGCTCCGGCATGAAGCCTATGCTGGTTGTTTTTTTAAGCAAAAACATACGTCTCCCCCAACCTCCCACCTTGCCTTGAGTGGGCACATTATTTAAGGGAAAGTCCTATAAAATTAATGTAGAAATAAGTGTCAAGTAGTTCTCCTGATATCTTGCCGACAAGGTCTGTATATACATGTACAATTAGATGAATGGATGGACGGACAATGGACAAGGATAAATGCACGCACAAACCAAAATCTAATCAAATGAGGGGGCTATTCCAATGAACCTTCCAATTTTGGTGAAATTCCATTCAGTAGTTCTCAAGATATCTTGCAGACAAGGCCTGTATACGCATGTTCATGAAGATGGACGGACGATGGACACGGATGAACGCACACACACACACACCAAAACCTACTCAAATGAGAGGCTATCCCAATGAAGCTTCCATCCAAGTTTGGTGAAATTCCGTCCAGTAGTTCTCAAGATATTTTGCAGACAAGGCCTGTATATACATGTATAAGTAGATGGACAGACACCGAACACGGATGAATGCACGCACAGACACCAAAACCTAATCAAATGAGGAGGCTATCCCACTGAAGCTTCCGTCCAAGTTTGGTGAAATTCCGTCCAGTAGTTCTCAAGATATCTTGCAGACAAGGCCTGTATATACATGTACAAGTAGATGGATGGACGGACACCGGACATGGATGAATGCAAACACACACACCAAAACCTAATCAAATGAGGGGGCTATCCCACTGAAGCTTCCATCCAAGTTTGGTGAAATTCCGTCCAGTAGTTCTCAAGATATCTTGCAGACAAGGTCTGTATATACATGTACAAGTAGATGGGCGGACGGACGGACACCGGACACGGATGAATGCACACACACACACCAAAACCTAATCAAATGACGGGGCTATCCCAATGAAGCTTCCATCCAAGTTTGGTGAAATTCCATCCAGTTGTTCTCAAGATATCTTGCAGACAAGGCCTGTATATACATGTACCAGTAGATGGACGGACGGACGGATACCGGATACGCATGACTGCACGCCCACACACCAAAACCTAATCAAATGGGGGGGGCTATCTCGCTGAAGCTTCTATCCAAGTTTGGTGGAATTCCGTCCAGTAGTTCTCAAGATATCTTGCAGACAAGGCCTGTATATACATGTACATGAAGATGGACGGACGGACGGACGATGGACACGGATGAACGCACACACACACCAAAACCTAATCAAATGAGAGGCTATCCCAATGAAGCTTCCATCCAAGTTTGGTGAAATTCCGTCCAGTAGTTCTCAAGATATTTTGCAGACAAGGCCTGTATATACATGTACAAGTAGATGGACGGACGGACGGACACCGGACACGCATGAATGCACACACACACACACATCAAAACCTAATCAAATGACGGGGCTATCCCAATTAAGCTTCCATCCAAGTTTGGTGAAATTCCACCCAGTTGTTCTCAAGATATCTTGCAGACAAGGCCTGTATATACATGTACCAGTAGATGGACGGACGGACGGACACTGGACACGGATGAATGCACGCCCACACACCAAAACCTAATCAAATGAGGGGGCTATCCCACTGAAGCTTCTATCCAAGTTTGGTGGAATTCCGTCAAGTAGTTCTCAAGATATATTGCAGACAAGGCCTGTATATACATGTACCAGTAGATGGACGGACGGACACCGGACACGGATGAATGCACACACACACACCAAAACCTAATCAAATGACAGGGCTATCCCAATGAAGCTTCCATCCAAGTTTGGTGAAATTCCATCCAGTTGTTCTCAAGATATCTTGCAGACAAGGCCTGTATATACATGTACCAGTAGACGGACGGACACCGGACACGGATGAATGCACACACACACACCAAAACCTAATCAAATGGGGGGGCTGTCCCAATGAAGCTTCCATCCAAGTTTGGTGAAATTCCATCCAGTAGTTCTCAAGATATCTTGCAGACAAGGCAAGGGGACGGACAGACATCCATCCAGACATCCATCCAGACAGCACAAACACTAGATGTCTCCCCCCAACATAGTTGGGGGAGACATAATTAGGTCAAGGTCAAAGGTCACTAACCCCAAAATCATGAAATTATTAAAAATAACTTTTTTTAGTTTCAGTAGATGCATTAGGACATGTCACATACCAAAATGTAGGTCAAGGTCAAAGGTCGAGGTCACTGACCCCAAAATCGAGAAATTGTTAAAAATCAAGATTTTTTGTGTCCATTGAGAAATTACGAGATGTGTCGTGTACCAAAATTTAGGTAAAGGTCAAGGTCACTGTGACCCCAAAATCAAGAAATCATTAAAAATAACTTTTTTTCAGCTAGTAGATACATTAGAGGGACATGCTGTGCTACATACCAAAATGTGGGTCAAAGGTCAAGGTCACTGAGACTCCAAAATCAAGAAATCATTAAAAGTCACATTTTCATATGCCTGTCGAAGACGAAGTCGTGTAATGCGATGTAATGTCTATTCATCCATTAACATTCGTTGTCCATGTGATATCTCTAGTTTCAAGGTATGGATTGGTGGCAAACTTTGAGTATACCTTACTCGCATGGGAAAGAGGAGCCATACATTTTACAAAGGTCAAGGTCACAGTCCCCCAAAACTGAAACAAGTTTAGCTGACTATATGTGTTAGGTTGAAAGAGTTCTCTCTCCTACATGTATATGGCATTTGTCCTGGGGAGTTGTCTCCCATGTTTGAAACCGCTACATTTAGTTAAACTTTTGTGAAATAAAAACCATACATTTACTAATTTAACGGGGAGCTTCATACCTATTTATTAACTCAAGAACAAAGGTTTACTTCATCACTTCCTTCTTTCATGAAAAATTATCTCGCCTTAAAGGAATCCATTTGCAGGAAATCTACTATTTTCCTATGTTTGACTATCGTTGATTTCACTGTGAGATATGTGAGCTCTCGGCTCTTGCTTCAAGGTTAACTAGTTACCAAGATGTGATATATGTTACATTCTCAGAAGCACAAAATTGTAGACCTTTCTCTGGATTGCTAGTTACCAATTGGAATCAAGGCAATTAAACAACCTTGAAATTTGGGCAATGTAATTCCAGATATACAGGCGTATATTGAAGCCCCTTGGGCTCTTGTTCATTTATTAATAACATTAATGTTAATGACAAAAATATATCTTCCTATTTATTTATTTTTTTCTTTTATTTGGACGTATTATGTGATGGCGTTTTCCGTCCGTCCGTCTGTCTGTCCGACCCCCATGTCTGATCTATATCTGGGACAGTTTTCTATCAACATTTCCAATTTTTGGTGAGTGGATACCCTATGGGAAGACAATGTGTCGGGTACCAAAATGAAAGTCGAGGTCAGAGGCCTAAAAAACAGGAAATCCCTGAAATGTTTGTGTCCGGTTTTTATCTGTGACCGTTTTCTGTCCACAATTGCAATGTTTTTTGAGTGGATACACAAGGTGAAGACGATGTGTCGCGTACTGAAATTGAGGTCAAGGTCAGTTTGGCCCAAGAATCCGGAAATCCTCGATAATTGAGTTTTCTATCTACACTTCCAATTTTTGGTGAGTGGATTTCTCAGGGTGGGACAATTTGTTGCATACCAAATGTAGGTCGCGGTCAAAGGTCAAAGGTCACAGTGGCCGAAAAATCTGGAAATTGGATTCAATAGGAGGAAAAGAAGTGTCGCGCACACCAAAAATTAGGTCAAGGTCAAAGTGACCCCCAAAATCAGGAAATTATTAAAAATAACTTTTTTTGTGTCAGTAGATACATTAGGGGGACGTGTCACTACCAAAATGTAGGTCAAGGTCGAGATCACTGTGACCCCGAAATTGTTAAAATTCATGATTTTTTGTGTCGATTGATACTTAAGGGGAGACGTCATCCACCAAAATTGAGTTTCAAGGTCATTGTGACCCCAAAATTAAGAAATCATTAAAAGTCTCATTTTCATATGCCCGTCGAAGACAAGTTCATGTAATGCGATGGCGAGTTCTGTCCATCTATCCATCCATTAATTTTTTGTTGTCTGTGCGACATCTTTAGTTTCAAGATATGGATTGATACCAAACTTTGGGTATACATTTCTCGGTTGCAAAGAGGAGCATATTCAATTTTAGGTCAAACATCCAGGTCACAGTCCCTCAAAACTGAATCCAGTTTAGCGGACTTTACATGTAAGGTTGGAATATTCAGAGTTGTTTTTCCTACATGTGCATGGCATTTGTCCTGTGGAGTTGTCTCCCGTTTGATACATGTACGAAACGGCCACGTTTAGTTCAGCTGTTGTAAAATAAAAACCATACATGTACTAATTTAACTGGGAGAGGGGTCCTTTATGTCTGTTTATTTACTCGAGAACAAAGGGTTTCTTCATCACTTTTTTCACATTACTCTTCCTTCATAAGAAATTTTCTCACCTGAAAGGAATCCAGTTGAAGGAAACTAACATTTTCTTGTTTGACTGTTGTCGATTTTAGTGAGGGATATGTGACCTCTTGGCTTATGTTTCAAGGTCACATATTTACCAAGAGTTAAGCCCATTTTAGTTTATCATTCAATATAAGATGTGATATATATTACACATTCTCATAAGCACAAAATCGTAGGCCTTTCTTTGGATTGCTAGCTGCCAATTGGGTTCAATGCTATTATTACAACCTTGAAATTTGGACTAGTGCAATTCCAGATGTTCGGGCGTATATTGAAGCCCCTTGGGCTCTTGTTGTATATGATTTCATGGAGTATTGCTGAAAAACAGAGGAAAAAAAAAAAGGCCATCCAACATTTTTTTCAACTGCAAAATATATGGGTAGGTAGGGTTACTGGAAACAGAAATATTATTGTGAATGGCCTCAATAAGGGTTCTGGTTCATGATCAGATTCATGCATGGCAGGGTAGGCATTAAGGATTGGGAATGGTAACCGGATCCAACAATAGATGACATCGAGATGTTGCTGCCAGCGGTATGTTCTTCCACTCTTTCCTGTATTTTTAGCCTACGAAATGTTTTTTACTGTAGATACCGGATGTAAATACAGTAAATATAGATCAAATTATCATCACATTTACGATAATTTTTTTTTGACAACTTCAGGTCGAAAATAATCCCGTTACCAGTCACAGATTCAGTTTTGTGTCCGAGTCTGGGATTATCCCAAGTGTTTAACATGAGATTTATCTAATCAAAACCCCTCGGCTTTCCCCAAGTGATTGTGACCCATGTGGTGTGAATTGGGAAGAGATAGTTCTATGTGGGATGATCAAGATATACCGGTAGTTGGTTACATTCAGGCATATAGGACAGAAATAGAAAAATTATATATCTGTAAAGGGGCATAACTCTGTAAAATATGGGTCGAGGGAAGCCACTTTCGATAGTCGTCTTTAGCACTCTGTAAAATAAGAACCGAGACGAATAAGCTGTACCGAACATGGATCTGCAGATATAACTTGTACATTCAGCTACAGATAACAAAATTGGAGATTATTACATCCGAAAGGGGCATAACTTCATAAGCTGAGGCGAGTAATCCTTTGTTGGCTTGTAGAATACAACAATATAAATAAGTTTCCAAAATACAGTAGCTATACCAAACACAGTTCTGCAGATATAGTTGGTTATATTCAGGCATATAGGACAGAAATAGAAATTAATATATCTATAAAGGGGCAGAACTCTGTAAAATATAAGCCACTTTCAATAGGCGTCTGACTTAGCACTAGATAAATAAGTGTTGAAAATTTGGTGGTTGTATCTCCAGTGGCTTTGCCTAAAATGCGTTAACGGACGTACGGACGTAACGACAGACGGACGGACGTACATGGCAACGACAATACCCCGAGGCCAAAATGGCCGAGGGGTAAAAACCACAAAAAGACACTAGTATTCCCAGAAGCAGTAGCAATGCTCATAATGCAAACCGTTCTGGTTCAAATTGTGAAGTACAATACATGTGTATTTTTGGAGGCCTTGATTAACATTAACAAGAGTTCAATTGAACCCAAAATATGCCCGTAAAAAAATAGTTGACAAACAACATTTTTATCTCCTGAATGTTGTTATAGACAAAGGTTAACCATACAAATGAACCTTTCTGGACTGTATGTTGTTTGTATTGTTGCAATTGTCGTAATACTGTACATGTATAAGCTATCATTGTTGTATAAGTGGTGTAGGCAGGTTTGGAAATCCGGTCTGGGGAGATACATAAGGGCCTGGAGCGGTATTTGTAGGAGCAAGTAGAACTCCAGTTACTCTTACTCTGCTGGGGTGCATATTCCCTCACCCCCGGTTATGCACTTATGTATACATGTATCAGTAACTTTAAAACAAATTTTTTGTTAGCATAAGCTGCAAAAGTAAGCTCATCAGCCTGATGAATTAGGTCGAAATGACAGTAGGTGCCAAATACAAGGATTTCAGACTAAAATCAAGGGGAGTAACTGAAGAAAACGTCGAATCAGCTCAAAAACAGTTTGTGCACATCTACACATGATACCGACCATATGTACCAAATTTCAAAAGAATCCATCGAAAAGTCTGAGACGAGTTGTGTTCACGAGGACAGTATGTGTCAAATTTAGATTTCAGACCAAAATCAAGGGGAGTCAACTCAAGAAACTGTTGAATCAACTCGAAAAAAGTTTGTGCACATGTGCACTCGGCACCAATCATGTGTACCTAATTTCAAAAGAATGCAATGAAACCCCTAGGAGTTTCGTTGACTGTAGGTGCCAAACAAAAAGTATTCCAGACTAAAATCAATGGCGGATAACTAAAGAAAACATTGAATCAGCTCAAAAACAGTTTGTGCACATCTACACATGGTACCGATCATGTGTACCGAATTTCAGAAGAATCCATTGAAAACTCTGGAACGAGTTGCGTTGACGAAGACAGTAGGTGCCAAATACAAGAATTTCAGACCAAAATCAAGGGGAGTAACTGAAGAAAACATCGAATCGGGCCGAAAAAGGTTCGTGCACATCTACACATGGTACCGATCATGTGTACCAAATTTCAGAAGAATCCATTGAAGACTCTGGGACGAGTTGCGTTGACGAAGACAGTAGGTGCCAAATACAAGGATTTCAGACCAAAATCAAGGGGAGTAACTCAAGAAAACATCGAATCGGGCCGAAAAAAGTTCATGCACATCTACACATGGTACCGATCATGTGCACCAAATATTAAAAGAATCCATTGAAAACTCTAGAACGAGTTGCGTTGACAAAGACAGTAGGTGCCAAATACAAGGATTTCAGAACAAAATCAAGGGGAGTAACTCAAGAAAACGTCGAATCGGGCCGAAAAAAGTTCATGCACATCTACACATGGTACCGATCACATGCACCAAATATTAAAAGAATCCATTGAAAACTCTAGGACGAGTTGCGTTGACGAGAAAAAGTTAATGGACGGACAGACGGACGACGCCATACCATAATACGTCAAAATGCCAAGGTTTCTCAAGGGCTCTTTGTTGCCATGCCAAGAGTGCACTGGCAGGAAATGCAGACGAATGTTGGGTAAATGAACACTGCTGTGTGTGAGAATAGAAATAAAAGAATGCTTTCATAAAATGTATTTTATTTAATGATAAAATGTACATGTTAAACAATTACATGTATCTCTAAATGCATGGAAAACAGGGACATGATGGAAAAATTGTCCTTTACATAGCTAGAACATTTTTAATCAGTAAAGTGACCTTAATATCGACATTTAAAATAATATGATTTGATATGCAATAAGTAGCAGGCTTCAAGAACAACGCATTATTCCGAGTTCCAAATCTGCCTATAATTTCTTTATTTGGTAGACGATTATCTAACATATCTAATATTCCATGAATTTTCCATTTCCTAAGAAAATTTTACTCAAATATCTTGAGGTGCCAAAATAAACACATTACATATAAATACAACTTTCCATTATATACTCTTATCTTGTATTCAGATGATGAATTGTTGAGGACATAGTCTTATCTGAGGTGAAAACATCACAATCAAGTGAACCTATTCAACTGAGAATTTGAGGGAGGAGGAGGGAGGAGGGAATTTGGCTTAATGTCACGCTCAAGTTTGTTTCACTCATATGGTGACAGTCAGTTTGGTCCGGAGTACCCGGAGAGAACCACCGCCCTTCGGCAAGTAACTGACAAACTTTCACACATGGACCAACTGGGCTCGAACCCGTGCCGGTTCAGCGGTGTGAGGCTAGCGGTCACCAGCGAAGCGCCTTAGACCGCTCGGCCACCGAGGGCCCCCTGAGAATTTGAGGATTTTGTATGGATGCATTACTTTAAAATGTTGTTAAAGTAGATGAAATGCAAAGGTTTTTCATATGTTCTTCATTGGTTAGTTAAAGGTGAACTGAAAAGCTTTCCAATGTTCTGTTAAAATGTCATAAAACAAGAACTTCTATAGTTGTTACAATTATGTGTGGTAATAGTTCTGTGGGTTATTGTTTTATTTTGGGTATATGAGAAGTCAAAACTTATACCGAGAGCCAGAACTTTTAAAAACGTCATCGCTTGCCTCCCGTTGTTTTTGGAACGTCATGACGTTATAGTGGTCCTCGTTCATTCATCCGACGTAGCATGACGTCACATTTGAATAAAACTTGAATGAAGGGGACCACTATAACGTCATAACGTTCTACAAACCAAGAGAGACAAGCGATGCAAGTTTTCAAGACGGATTTATAACAGGATAACTTAAATATTGTTATTAGTACAATTTTGCAAACTATATTTGCCCCAAAAACTTATAAAAGTTATGTCACATAAGACAAGATGTATATAAGCAACAATTTAGATAAAATTAAAAGCTTTGCAGTTCACCTTTAAAGTTGTAATTATCAGTCTTTTTACCACTTTTGGTTTTATTTGAAGTATTTTGTCTTCTTGTAGGTTTAGAAAAGTGCTCTGAAGTTGGTATCTCAAGCCCAGCCAATTTCATGACAGAGATCCCATCGCTTATCCACCTTTGTCTGATGCTGGTTTGTGACGTCACATCAGACCACTGGGACGGTGGTGATGACTTGTATTGTTTAATCTTTGGGACGCTGGTCTGACATGATGTCACAATCAAGGAAAGATAAGTGATAATGGTTCGCAAATCAGAATTCAGCTGGGTTTCGGGTACAAACTTTTTAAAAGCTTCCAGCAGATGAACTACTTATTGAAAATTAAACCAAGCTAAGTAGATTATTTCAATCATTATTCAACCAAAATAAAAAGGAGAATCTTAAAACTTTTGCTTTTCACCTTTAACCATGTTAACCCTTATGCCTAGAATTACACTGAGCTAACAAGATCATGTACAAATTTTTGGTGTGTGATTCACAGCACTTCTGCTATTTTCAGGAATGAAAGACTGAAACTAAAACAAACATTGATACCACTACTTAGTTTAAATAGCATATAGAGGTATGAAAAACATTTCCATATACAAAAATACGTATATCACAGTCAATACATACAATTAACAGAATCAATTATTAATAATGCAGCACAATATAGAACTTTGGGAAGACGCTGCTCATTGCAAATATGTTTAATGCATGTCAATACTGACAACATGGGAAAGGATGGATATTGTATGACATTCTCCTTCTGATACATGAAGCTACAGTAGCTTTTCACTTCCCATAAAACACAACTGTCACATAACAAAATATAACTCATTTAACAAGTTTACAAGCAAAATCTTGTAACAAAATAGCAGCACTTGGGTCGTGCTTATTCCATAATTCTAAAACACAAAGAAAATCGAGTATTGCAGAACTGTATTCAATGTACAGTGTATCATACATATAAAGTTATTAAAATTTATGACTTTACATTAAAGTTTACAGGCCTAACAGGTAACCCGTATCAATCCCTAGACCATCATCATACTATCTTCATACAATAATTGAATCCCTCTAATAATTCAATCACAGGAAGTAAAATTTAGCATTTTAAAGTCAGGGGGTGATCAAATTTATTAGAACAGGAAATTGAAAAAAGGTTCAAAATCTTGCAGATAATCCATTATTTCTTTGTTTTTTCAATGATTTTAGAGGGTGATCAAATTTATTAGAACAGCCGATTGAACTTTGTCCCCCAAATTGGGATGATTGAACTTTGACTGAATTATTAGATGTATTACGGTACCGTACCATACACATATATCACTGCAATCTGATAATGCTGATTGGCTATGTCCAAAACATCTGTCTCGGATACAGTCAGAGACTAGTCTGAGCAGAAAGCAATACGGACAGTCACAGTTGTACAAGTGAAGCAACTTTGTCAATTACGGTAATTTCCCTATTAATTCACCTTCCAAATTTAATTCGAAAACGGCCGATTTTTCCGCTGTCGTGATTTTGTCCATCCTAATAAAACGAACACGGGAGCATTTTCAATATCCGTGAAACAATAAATTCGAACACTCCCGTTTTCGCCACGGAGTTCGTGCCGATGAAAGTAAAGTGAATATGTTACTAGAATCTCGTATAGTATATCGGCGTATGCTATTATTTGTAAGCGCAGAGAAACAACAGGGAATGGTACAATATAATCAGACTGAATTACTATTACTTACAGTCTATAAGGAAAAAAATTGATTCAATTAACTCCGCAGTCCTGTAATTTTATCCTAAGTTGATCGCGTTTCGCCGCAGTCGGGAAAAATATACACCACCGCACGTGGTCGAGTATCTGCACGCGGCCCGCTATTGAACCATTCTACAGTTTCCAGCGTTCGAAAATCAAATATCTTTCTTTAAACCAGCATTCCTTTATTTGAAAAACACGGTGAATATTTTCCGAGAAGGCAGAACTGCGTGCGAATGAATTATGTTTGAACGGAACATAAAAATCACTGACAACGGTGGTCGACGTGACACGGGCTTAGGAAATTTTCATGGCGCTCCTTTTCTGTTCAAGTCTTTACGGTGGTTCATCGTCCCTCATTAATTCATGGCCAGAATGAAAAGTCGGTCAGATAACGAAAGTTTCAACCACTTCTCCGCAAACTTTTAACCAAATTACTGAGCTGGTGTAACTTGACTACAATTGTTTTAGAAACGACACTAAAGTCAAAACGCACATGTCGTGCTTTTAGGCGTATCACCTCTTTGCACTGGAATGGGACAAGCCGTTCCAACTCTTGACCTTGCAAATTCCCGCCAAGTTTGTTTACGTTAAACTTTACTATGATGATTTCATTGGCTGAGAACTGTAAGCGGGTCGCAAATTACCTTTTCTGGGGCGAGCACATGATCTTATTGTGTCACTCAAAATAGACTCGTCCATGCCAAACTGCACATGGTTCCACGTGCACAGTCAAAATATAATTAGGTGAGGGATCCCAGATATTACATCAGACCACGTGCGGTCTGTAAATAGACTAGGATTTTCCCATGTCTGTTCACAACAACAACGTCGACATACCAAACGACTCGAACATGGACTACTCTAATATGTGTATAGTTTTATATTTCCAGAATATTCATTCAATTCCATGTCAGTTAGGTTTCATAATATAGATCATAGCTAATACTGAACAAAAAGGAAGGAATACGTTCAATGTTTTGGCCTACTTTTACGATGTTATTATGGACGAGAATTTACCGGCGTCAGCTCAAAAATCTGCATGATCGTGCTGAACTTGTCACTCGATAAATATGCTTGACTTCCTCGAATAAAATTAGACGCCTTTATCAGGGTAGAGGAGATTTTCTGACATCATACATTGCATTTTATGGAAACTATGATGAGATCTCAAAGTTAATACACGGTAATAAATACGATCACTACGACCACGGCGAAGCGGTCCGCCATTTTGGATTCTCCGTGAAAGTCGGCGCGACATTTAATTCGAACACTCGCGTTTTTCTAGAATTCGCTCAACAAATAATTCGAAAGTAGCCAATTTTTGGAGTGGTGAGTTTCATCACTACATCGCGAATTAATAGGGAAATTACCGTAATATCCTTGTGTATACCATACAGCTGATTCTGAGTTTCTTCTAATCTTTTCACTGAAGAAACGGAAGGCATAGAAACGGAAGCACTTTCCAGACCAGGTTAGTTGAAAGCATATATGGGCAGTTACGTGTGAATTTTCACGAATCATGATATTAAACGGACTAATAGTAAATTGGTTGTGGCTATCACCATAACAATACACAGACTTACATAAATACAATATGTATGACGTGTCTCTCCATTTCCAGTGGAAATGTTGATGTTGATAATTTTGACATCACGTGACGTGGGTAAACAATGATCACTTCTTTCACCATTCTTCAATAGGATGTCATTCCTAAATAAATAGCACTTAATAGTTCAGACTAACCACACACATACACATTCTCTATTGGCTCAATTGCACATTATTGAGAGCCTGTCTGTTCACAGACCAGTGACTTTAGCTGATCAGCCACTGGATTGTATAGATTCACTTTCCCCTATCTTTTAATCCATGAGACTATTTTGAACTGGTGATAAGGGCATAATTTTATACATGAAGTACTATATTTTCCCAGTATTCAAAGAAAGTGTCATTTTGCTTGAATAATGTGAAATATAGTCCATATTAATATAATTATTCCAGCTATCACCAGTTTAAGATAGTCTCCAGGGTTAAAAGATAGAGGAAAGTGAAATTAGACAACCCAGTAGCTGATCAGCTGAAGTCACTGGTCCATGAACAGAGAGGCTCCTCTCTGATGTTCATACAAGATCTTAGACTGAATGCCAGAGCATCATTTCTTCATCTCACTTTGTCAAAGGCAAAGCCATGGTAGTTTGGAACAGGACTTTGTTGTGCACGCATATTGATTTTATTTGCACCAACACCTTGTACACACCTACACTACAGGGCCGAGTTTCACACATCTATAAAAGCTGGCAAGTGACACCAGTGACTTGCACTAGGTGGGGAGAATGTATTCTGCCAGATTTTCCCAGAGTATAATGGAGGAGGGTGGGGATGGTTTTCAGACTAGTGACATCAATACAAGGATAAAAACTGGAGCTTGAAGACGCCCACTGGGGAGCATTATAATAATTCAATGCCAAGTTTTGAGGATACAGACCCCTAAGGACTATAGAGACTAGAAGCACATATTGCACATTTTCCCTTCTGGCCTGTGAACTCACACCAATACTGTCAAGGTATGATGAGTGGCAGCACTCTGATAGTCAAACCGAGCACAGCATTTCAACTGCATCCGGGCCCGGCGTCAGCTCTTTCGTACCACCGCAACACCAGCGTCACATCTCTGTACGGACATATTCCTGTCGAGGAGCTCCCAGGTGTCAGTCTGAGGATCGTAGCACTCCACGGTGTTGAGTAACGTGTTTCCGTCATATCTGTGTAAGAGAAAGAGTGACCATTTGAACTCGGGTGAAAAATAGCTGGAATATAACACCTTTTGAGACTAACTGGATTTATTGGACATGAGCTTGTTTCCTACGGAGCCGTAAAAGGGACATCGGAGGTATACTCCCAGTTAATAACTACGATCCGCACTTATTAAGTGCGACCCGCACTTATTAACTGCGACCCTCAGTTATTAACTGCGATCCGCACTTACTGAGGGTCGCAGTTATTAAGTGCGGGTCGCAGTTAATAAGTGCGGATCGGAGCATGTCCCTTTTACGGCTCCGTAGTTTCCTCATGTTTCCTCATCGTAGCACTCCACGGTGTTGAGTAACGTGTTTCCGTCATATCTGTGTAAGAGAAAGAGTGACTATTTGAACTCGGGTGAAAAATAGCTGGAATATAACACCTTTTGAGACTAACTGGATTTATTGGACATGAGCTTGTTTCCTACGGAGCCGTAAAAGGGACATCGGAGGTATACTCCCAGTTAATAACTACGATCCGCACTTATTAAGTGCGACCCGCACTTATTAACTGCGACCCTCAGTTATTAACTGCGATCCGCACTTACTGAGGGTCGCAGTTATTAAGTGCGGGTCGCAGTTAATAAGTGCGGATCGGAGCATGTCCCTTTTACGGCTCCGTAGTTTCCTCATGTGTTCAGGTTTGAAACCAGGGTAATATTCTCACAGATATCCAGGGACTGATATGGATATGGTAGAACCATCAAATTGCCCCTAAAGATACAGGCTCCCACAACAAATCTGGGTATGATCATTTGACTCACTGGTATCCAGTGACTAACAGATATCAAGTGACTTACAATGACATGGCAAGACTTACCCCACTGTGACCATAAACTTTCCTTCAAGATCACAGGGTCCCACATGCTAAGCTTATTGCATCAGTGTGAACTTCCAGCTGAGAGCTCTTTTGTATTTGACACACTGCAGCAGTGTTTATTTCTGTCCATCAATGGTTTTGTTTAGTTTATTGGCAAAAAACCGTCCAGCATCTATTTTTAAAACAATATTCATATCTCAACGACCTGTTTTCTTTGATCGTTGTTTTGAATAATAGACATTGTGTGGTTTCTGCCAGGGTTGCCTTGGTCTGAGCCAAACAATTGAAAGTTCAAGCTGAAGCAATAAGCAAAGTAACATCTGTGTATGGTGATTGACTTTCTGTATTCAGTGACTCATGGATATGGTATGACTTACCCGGCTATGACCATCAGTTTTCCTCTAAGGACAAAGGCTCCTAGATATTA
The DNA here is from genome assembly GCA_036873755.1 of Hanleya hanleyi. Lineage (NCBI taxonomy): Eukaryota > Metazoa > Mollusca > Polyplacophora > Lepidopleurida > Hanleyidae > Hanleya > Hanleya hanleyi. The sequence continues at coordinate 28,651 of JAVTVY010024571.1, forward strand.
AACAGCTGGGTATGATCATCTGACTCACTGATCTGCAGCAGTGATTCACTGATATCCAGTGACTCATGGGTATGGTATGACTTACCCAGCTATGACCATCAGTTTTCCTCTAAGGACACGGGCTCCCACGTAACATCTGGGTATGATCATCTGACTTACTGGTATTCAGCAGTGATTCATGGATATCCAGTGATTCACAGATATTCAGTGACTCATGGATATGGTAGGACTAACCCTGCTATGATCATCAGTTTTCCTCTAAGGACACAGGCTCCTAGATATTAAACATCTGGGTATGATCATCTGACTCACTGATGTCCAGCAGTGACTCACTGATATCCGGTGACTCACAGATATTCAGTGACTCATGGGTATGGTATGACTTACCCTGCTATAACCATCAGTTTTCCTCTGAGGTAACAGACTCCCACGTAACATCAGGGTATGATCATCTGACTAAGTGGTATCCAGCAATGATTCACCGATATCCAGTGACTCACTGATATCCGGTGACTCACAGATATTCAGTGACTCATGGGTATGGTATGACTTACCCTGCTATAACCATCAGTTTTCCTCTGAGGACACAGACTCCCACGTAACATCAGGGTATGATCATCTGACTAAGTGGTATCCAGCAATGACTCACTGATATCCAGTGACTCGCAGATAATCAATGACTCATGGATATGGTATGACTTACCCTGCTATGACCATCAGTTTTCCTCTGAGGACACGGGCTCCCACGTAACATGTGGGTATGATCATCTGACTTACTGGTATTCAGCAGTGATTCATGGATATCCAGTGACTCAGATATTTAGTGACTCATGGATATGGTAGGACTTACCCTGCTATGACCATCAGTTTTCCTCTAAGGACAAAGGCTCCTAGATATTAAACAGCTGGGTATGATCATCTGACTCACTGATCTGCAGCAGTGATTCACTGATATCCAGTGACTCATGGGTATGGTATGACTTACCCAGCTATGACCATCAGTTTTCCTCTAAGGACACGGGCTCCCACGTAACATCTGGGCATGATCATCTGACTTACTGGTATTCAGCAGTGATTCATGGATATCCAGTGATTCACAGATATTCAGGGACTCATGGATATGGTAGGACTTACCCTGCTATGATCATCAGTTTTCCTCTAAGGACACAGGCGCCTAGATATTAAACATCTGGGTATGATCATCTGACTCACTGATGTCCAGCAGTGACTCACTGATATCCGGTGACTCACAGATATTCAGTGACTCATGGGTATGGTATGACTTACCCTGCTATAACCATCAGTTTTCCTCTGAGGACACAGACTCCCACGTAACATCAGGGTATGATCATCTGACTAAGTGGTATCCAGCAATGATTCACCGATATCCAGTGACTCACTGATATCCGGTGACTCACAGATATTCAGTGACTCATGGGTATGGTATGACTTACCCTGCTATAACCATCAGTTTTCCTCTGAGGACACAGACTCCCACGTAACATCAGGGTATGATCATCTGACTAAGTGGTATCCAGCAATGATTCACCGATATCCAGTGACTCACTGATATCCAGTGACTCACTGATATCCAGTGACTCGCAGATAATCAATGACTCATGGATATGGTATGACTTACCCTGCTATGACCATCAGTTTTCCTCTGAGGACACATGCTCCTACATATTAAACATCTGGGTATGATCATCTGACTCACTGATCTCCAGCAGTGATTCATTGATATCCGGTGACTCACATATATTCAGAGACGCATTGGTATGGTATGACTTACCCTGCTATAACTATCAGTTTTCTTCTAAGGACACAGGCTCCCACGTAACATGTGGGTATGATCATCTGACTTACTGGTATTCAGCAGTGATTCACGGATATCCAGTGACTCACAGATATTTAGTGACTCATGGATATGGTAGGACTTACCCTGCTATGATCATCAGTTTTCCTCTAAGGACAAAGGCTCCTAGATATTAAACAGCTGGGTATGATCATCTGACTCACTGATCTGCAGCAGTGATTCACTGATATCCAGTGACTCATGGGTATGGTATGACTTACCCAGCTATGACCATCAGTTTTCCTCTAAGGACACGGGCTCCCACGTAACATCTGGGTATGATCATCTGACTTACTGGTATTCAGCAGTGATTCATGGATATCCAGTGATTCACAGATATTTAGTGACTCATGGATATGGTATGACTTACCCAGCTATGACCATCAGTTTTCCTCTAAGGACACAGGCTCCCACGTAACATCTGGGTATGATCATCTGACTAATACTGGTATTCAGCAGTGATTCATGGATATCCAGTGACTCACAGATATATAGTGACTCATGAATATGGTAGGATTTACCCTGCTATGATCATCAGTTTTCCTCTAAGGACAAAGGCTCCTAGATATTAAACATCTGGGTATGATCATCTGACTCACTGATCTCCAGCAGTGATTCATTGATATCCGGTGACTCACAGATATTCAGTGACTCATGGGTATGGTAGGACTTACCCTGCTATAACCATCAGTTTTCCTCTGAGGACACGAGCTCCCACATAACAACTGGGTATGATCATCTGATTAACTGGCATCCAGCAATGATTCACCGATATCCAGTGACTCACACATATCCAGCGACTCACATATATTCAATGACGCATGGGTATGGTAGGACTTACCCTGCTATAACCATCAGTTTTCCTCTGAGGACACGGGCTCCCACATAACAACTGGGTATGATCATCTGATTAACTGGCATCCAGCATTGATTCACCGATATCCAGTGACTCACACATATCCAGCGACTCACATATATTCAGTGACGCATTGGTATGGTAGGACTTACCCTGCTATAACCATCAGTTTTCCTCTGAGGATACAGGCTCCCACATAACAACTGGGTATGATCATCTGATTAACTGGCATCCAGCAATGATTCACCGATATCCAGTGACTTACACATATCCAGCGACTCACATATATTCAGTGACGCATTGGTATGGTATGACTTACCCTGCTATAACCATCAGTTTTCCTCTAAGGACAAAGGCTCCTAGATATTAAACATCTGGGTATGATCATCTGACTCACTGATCTCCAGCAGTGATTCATTGATATCCGGTGACTCACATATATTCAGTGACGCATTGGTATGGTATGACTTACCCTGCTATAACCATCAGTTTTCCTCTAAGGACACAGGCTCCCACGTAACATCTGGGTATGATCATCTGACTAGTGTAAGCCCACTGCCCCGTGTGGATGTTATAGGATTCCACGCTGGAGAGATGATTGGTTCCATCATATCCACCACACACGTAAATAATGTCGTTAATGACGGACACACCAGCACCTGTTTTGAGGATATTTATATACATATATTTGTCTGTAATGGTACGCATCTTCACAAATCAAGTTGGGTGAGCGAGTGAATATGATTTAATGTCGCTTTCAACTATATTTCAGTCCTATCAGGACGTTGGGTCCTATTCCTTTTCACACCCAGGAACCCCACGGGTGGGGTCCTATTCCTTTTCACACTCAGGAACCCCACGGGTGCCTCAGTTAATCGCCTTTTACGACAAGTTCTCTGAGGAGCCAAGGCCTATTCTTACCATGATCTGCGGTGTGCACAAGACATCCCAGGTCAATCCCCGGAAGCCCCACTGGGCAAATCAAGTTGGGACAAATTAGAGAGAACTACCTCTCTAAAATGGAGGTAAAAAGGTTGTTTTTGCTTTAACAATGTTTGATTTATTCACCATAACACTCCACATCTTCAGGCGACTTAGTTCATATATTGTTACATGACATATGAATTTTCAATGAAAGTATTCAAATACACATGTAGTCATGTGGAAACAAAATATTGAGGGAACAAAATATGTTGTCTATTATGCATGAATGCTATGTTAAATTAAATTCTCTCCATCTCTCTCTCCCACTCTATTATTATGCAATGACACTTTATAAAACGACCTTTTTTACCTCTATTTTAGAGAGGTAATTCTCCTTAACCTTTTGAATACTACACTCATTTTTGTTAAAGTTTTCTCTTTCATTTCATCTTAATAGTCAATCAAATTTGGACCTGAATGAAATTGTCCAGGATCACTTCTGTACTTCTGTGTTTGGTTATGGTGGGGGCGGGGGGGCAAGGTGGAAAGGAAATTTTACGAAGAGGAAATGTTTCATGCCTGGCTCCAGGAATTGGGAGAGGCATTAACTGTCTAGCTATCCGGCTATCCTCCGCAAGGCCAATAGCAAGAGGAAGATGCAATGATGATAAACCAATACATCAGGATATTATTACCAGATCTCTGTGTAAACATGGGGGTAATAGTGCTCCACTGCTGTGTACTTGGCTCGTACTTCTCCACAGAGTCGAGGAGGTTGATTCCATCATATCCTCCGATACAATAGATCATGTCACCAGCGACAACAAGTCCTGCCCCTTCTCGCCCAAAAGTCATGCCCCCTAGCATTGTCCAATGGTCGGTGGAAGGGCAGTAACTTTCCATGCTCGTATGCCTTGTATAGCCGTCAAAGCCACCACACACATAAATACACTCTGGAATTATGAAGATAGATCAATGGCTAGTTAGAACCACAATGTATTTACATGCATGTATACATAAATCCAGTCATAGATATTGCCTGAAATAACTTTACCCTATTTCTCCCAATTTTTCGAACAGCATTTTTAGACTTAGTTGCAGATAAAACCCATCTTTTTGTCAACTGAGGCTTAATACTGTGGCATGAAAATGTTATTTATCCGAAAAACTGAAAAGACGGCTAGTGAAATTCGTAGAATTTTAGCAGAAATTCTCTCTGTAAAAGCCTGAAGTTAACTTTTGCTGTCTGAATAATTAGAAGAAATAGGGTACCTGTACTGTTTCTACAAGCCAACATATATACAAGAAGTACTTTCTAGGTAGCCAGGGCAGGTTAAAATGGTACATCTCTCAATATTATGCCATCCCTGACTTTTTTTATGTCACATGAGACTCTGTGTAGATCACGTCCTTTAGGGTTCAGCAGTTAATAAGAGTGATTATTCAAGCTATGGCAAAACTATAATAACACTGAGTCAGGTGGGCATATATTAAGTGTGGCATGATGTAAGCTCGCAGAATATATGAGGGTAGGGGGTGGGGATAGAATTAATTTAGGAGATAGAGGAAGGGGCTTGGTACCCTAGGCATGGGGACACGCCAACAGGGTATGAGAATGAGTTCAGTAAGTGTAAGATGATGTTAAACTCCCAAAATATTGAGTGTGGAGGGTGGGAGAGGCTCAATTACTGAGATATGGGTTGGGGCACAATACCCTAGGGTTGGAGACTTATCTTGATGTAAGCACCAGGAATACATAGATGGAGGTAGGGGGTTGGGCTAGATGTTTTGTTATGGAGATAGTGGGTGGGGCTGAGTACCCATATATCAAAATGTGTGGCATATCGGAACAGGTGGGAATGATGTTCTGTCAGAGATCATATCAGACTGTTTTGAAAAGTTCCAGGGTTCACCACTTTTATGATCACCAGGTACATTAAGAAATAAGCTAGTGAAGAGATTCACATAAATGAAATTGGTACTTCTTGGGACGTCTACAGAAATTGCATTCTGATTTTTGGCTGAACACTCACTATTATTGGATTTCAGGCAAGTGTGAGGTAAGAGGATGAGACCCCGGGGGGTGGAGACAAGCTCCCGGGAGAAGTGAATGGGTCAACAAATCTGGTGCTGATCTAACCTTCCAGACTATATGAGGGTAGGGTGTGGAGGAGGCAGTTTAGGTGATAAAGGGTAGGGCTCAGCACCCCAGAGGTGGAGACTTGCTCCTGGGGGGAGTGATTCTGTCTTCAATAAATCTGGCTTTGAAGTAAGCTCTCAGAATATATGAGGGTAGGGGATGGGGTGAGGCATAGTATAGGAGATGGAGGGGATGGAGGAACACTCCCAGGGGGAGAGAATGAGTTCAAATAAGTATAGCATGATGTAAGTCTTGGAATATATGAGGGCAAGGCTTAGTTTAGATGATAGAGAGTGGAGACAAGGAGATATGGACAGAAAAACTATTCAAACACAGGAAGGAAGCAATCAGAGATTGCTCAATTGTATGCCCCCCCCCCCCTTCCGCTTTAATCCGACACTGCCCCGCCATTGTTCTGTTCTGTATTGGTCAGTGGAGGCCTTCATGATTATGAAAATTCTATTTCAGGCAATTTTTTTGCCATGCCTCGCATAATACATATTCAAAGTATCGACCAACAAGTGCTAATACAATGTTTTGATGCAAGATGGTCGCCGGGGCTTTCGTCAAATCCAAAAATGAGACCTACATTCCTTGGGAGTATATTGTGGTGAAATTATGAAACAATCAGTAAACTTTGAATTTTGCACCCAATTAACTCTTCTTGGGGCAATTTCATACTTCAGGACCTATGTGGTCTGCTTTGGAATGTAGAATGACATATATATAGCCATTTTCCTGGTCCAAATCGGTTATGGACTGAGATCCAGCCTGGACAAATAAATATATCCCATTCACTTAGGTTTGATAAACAAAGGATCATAACTCTTGAAAATATAACCGAAAGCAGAGAAACTTCATGCTATGGGGCATTGACCACATATCAAGCAAATTTCATACTTGTCCATGCAATATTAACTGAGATCCAGCCCGGACAAGTCCCAATTCACAAAGATTTCAAGAAAAAAGGGCCATAACTCTTGAAAATATAAGCGAAACGTGCAGAAACTTCACGCTGCACAACTACAGGGCACTGACCACATATCCTGCAAATTTCTTAATTGTCCATACAATATTAACTGAGATCCAGCCTGGACAAGTCCCTAGTCACAAAGATTTAAAGAAAAAAAGGATCATAACTCTTGAAAATATACGCGAAAGGTGGAGAAACTTCACACTGCACAACTACAGGGCACTGACCACATATGCTGCAAATTTCATAATTGTCCCTACAATATTAACCGAGATCCAGCCCGGACAAGTCCCAATTCATGGAGATTTCAGGAACAAAGGGCCATAACTCTTGAAAATATAAGCGAAACGGGGAGAAACTTTACGCTGCACAACTGTGGGGCACTGACCACATATCATGCAAATTTCATACTTGTCCATACAATATTAACCAAGATCCAGCCCGGACAAGTCCCATTCACAGAGATTTCAGAAAAAGGGCCATAACTCTTGAAAATTATACCGGAATTCGGAAAAAACTCTACGCTGCACAACTACGAGGTACTGGCCACATTCCATGCAAGTTTCAATCCTGCCCATCAAATATTAACCGAGATATTGCGCAGACAAGAAACTCGGACGGACGGACAAAGCGATCGCTATATGCCCCCCCTCTAATTAGAAGGGGGGGGGGGGCATAATAATTAACATCTTTGCTTTTCTAATGTCTGGACAGAGATACCTACAGATATCATTTAGATTCATAAATCAAAATTTTGTAGCTGAAGCTGTGGGGTCGACACAAATCTGCTTTGAATCCACTGTGAGGAAGATGAAGGAAGATTTGGGGGATTGAATTATGATATACATGTATGTGTATAGTGTTTTTCATGCATACTGTCATCTTGAATCGGAAGATAAGGTCACAAAACAACCACAATACACTTTAATATAATGCAGATTGTACATTTTTTGTTTCACAGTTTACTGTCATCTTGTATATCTTTTTTTCTCATTTTACTGTTGTGTTTTGTACCTTTATAAACACACACACCAGCCAATCCTCTACGCTGTTGCATGGAAGCCACTGTGACCCAGACCGGATCATCACTGGTCAGGTCCAAACATTCCACTATGCTTAATCTTGATTGGCCATCATATCCACCAATCACAAATACTTTACCATTCAGTGCTGCAGATGCCACATACCTCCTTCTTCTTGTCAAACACTGGTGGAAAAAAACGAGACTCGTACAATGAAGATTCACACAATGATTGAAGAGAAAACAAGATTAGACTGATTGGATAAGCTCATTATCAAAGATACAAGTTGATAGCAATAATATATGACTGTTTCAAACAAAAATACGCAAGAGTCAAAAATGCTGGGTTAGTAGAAGTGTCAACATGTTCAGTAGGACTAGGAGATCAATTTCTGGCAGGTCCACCGATAAGGACAAGGTGGTTTGATAGGTGACAAACCAAAATCAAATTTTTGGGTTACCAGATTGTAATCCGGACTAGACTTCCGGTAAACACTGATTGGTCACCTGACTATGCAAGATATATTTAAAAATGTTTCCAATATATTTAACTCTCAAAAATATCAAATCTTTGAAATTTAATAAGAATAACATCTGGGCCAGCTTGATGCCCACCTCCCTAATTCTTGGTGATGGGCGAATGGCCTTTATATTTGCCCATCTTGAAAAAATGGTGGCAAATGTATGCAGATTTTTTTTTTATATTTGAGCAGAAAAGTTAGGCTACCTAGTGTGGTGGGTCATTTGTGACGGCGAATATTAGGGAATATAGTGTTCTCAACTTGGGCTCAGTTGGTTTACTACATGTTAATTAAGGCCAATTCTTAGTGGTTTGTGACCAATACCCAGCCCTCCCCGACTGAATAATCACACTCAAGGGGGACAACTCTGCCCACCAATTTAATAGGCACAGCAACTTTAGTCTCCGAGTCCAATAGCTGTAGTCAACAGGCTAGTTAGTGGAAGAGAGAAGCAGGAAAGGTTTTGGTATAAAACTAGTCCGATTAAAATAAAATCTTCAGTAATTCCTCCAATAAATCAATCACAGGAAGTGAAAATTCTCACCATAAAATCAGGGGGTGGTCAAATTTATTTAGGACAGGATGTTGACAAAATTGTCCAATATCATGCAAATAATCCACGATTTCTTTCCTATTTTATTTAAGGATTTCTGAAGGTGATCAAATTTATTAGAATGACTGACTGAATTTTGTCCACAAAATTGTTGGTGACTGAATTCCAATAGGGTGATTGAATTATAAGAGGATGTTTGCTGTATATGTCACTCTGATGGTCGGTTTGAGGACACTACTATATTCTGAATGTGCCACCAATCAGAGGTCACTTCAGAGTTCCACAAAGTATGATTGTTTTCAAAATATTATGAGCATGTCTGTGAAAACTCTCTACATGTAGAATACAACAGTACAATTGGCGTTGTAACAATCTGGTTGACTCTACAGGAGTCGCATACTTGAGAGAAACATGAGAGATCCCCTGAACCATAGTCCCATCATAACAGTTTATGAAGCTGTCGTCTATCAAAATGAAGCTTATTTATTAACCTATTAGTTTAATCAGTGAGTGAGTGAATATGAATGATTAAATGTCGCTTTCAACACTATTTCATTCATATCACGATGTTTGGTTCCTATTCCTTTTCATATCCGGAAACCACATGGGTAGGGTCCTATTGGTGGGGTCGTATTCCATTTCACACCCGGGAACCCCGCGGGTGATCCAGTTAGACGCCTCTCACAACAAGCACTCGGAGGGGGACGAGGCCTATTCTTACCATGACCTGCAGTGTGCCCAACGACACCCCAGGTCAATCCCGGTAGCCTTACAGGGCTAGTTTAATCAGACTAAGGTCAGAGGTCACTGGATGTGTATGTAACCCGAGATAGAATCGCCTTGGCATATTTGGATTCGATTTTAAACATATGTTTTGTAGAATAATATGTGATATTATGTACTCCTAAAGTGGACATAGCAACCTCTATCTGTATCTGTGAATGAACATTCAGCCTATGTGTGTATTAAGTATGGAGTATAATGAAGTAGAACACAAAATATAAAGAGAACGATTCACAAGTTAAATGAAACGTGATTGACATAATCAGGTTGACTTTTGAAAATTGAATGCTCACAAATTGCGACTGTGAACACATCTTAACTATGAATGGAACTGCCCAGATGTAAAATCTCATAATAACTCACAGAGAGTCTGCTCCACTCCTGCAGTTTAGGATCATACATTTCCACCTCATTGACCAGGTTCTGGTGTGAGCCAAACCCCCCTAGAACCACCAATACATCATCTATTCCTGAAATATAACCATACACATCACAAACTTGTTGAGTACAGACATTCCCTTCCCCACTTCTGACATATCATCCCTTGGACATATCCCCTCCTCCCCCATGGACAAATTCTACAGCCCCCACATTTTCAGATACCACCAAGACATATTTTATGCAATTTTGTTTCCTAATAATGTTTTCAAAAATGACCCGGAACCGATTTGTCAAAAGACAGGTGACCATATTCGATTGATACAAAAACCTTATACGGTATTGCTCTCTGGAACCACTGGACCGATCAATGCAATACTTAGCATACATGATCGATGATTCGAGGTCTAAACATTGACTTATCCTCATTTGAAGTTGCTCCGTATTCAAATCACTGGATTTTCAAGTGCCGAATTTTGTCAGGGGGGATAATCCTACAATCATTGCTGATATATTGCTAAGCAAGATGTTAAATTTAATTCTTTCTGTCCCCCAAATGACTACCTTCAACACACTAAATTGGTGAGATCACAACACAGCATCAATTGCTGATATACCTTGCACTTTGCAAGCCAATTACTTGAAACAGAAATATTACTTTTACTGACCAAATTGGAGAATTGTGTACACCAACCCAGCGAGCTAGCCATATCAATCACAACATGGGTACCACTCATAAGGCTAGTCCTAAAATGATTTATATAATTCTCGTGATAATCTATGATTCATGCTGCTAACCTGATCTAGGTTTCATTCTGGGACTGTTCATCTGTCCACGTAGATCAGGTCTCAAGTGGAATTTCTTTGCTTCGTCAAGAAGATCCCGACACAGGTGACTTCGTTTGACTAGAGACTGAAACAGAGAACAGAATGAAGTATTTTTCTTCACCCAGGCAAAAACTCTTTTGTGACTGAATATGACAAGAGCCATGCTTCAATACATGTGCACACAACACATCATCTCCCCTAATGTATCCTCGAAAAACACAAAATTGTAATTTTTAATGATTTCCTGATTTTGGGGGTCACAATGGCACTCAGTTTTGGTGTGTTACACATCTGCTTCCATCAATTTATCTATCCTTGAACACACAAAATTGAAATTTTTAATGATTTCCTGATTTTGGGGGTCACAATGGCACTCAATTTGGCGTGTGACACATCTTCTTCTCCCAATGTATCTATACTGACACAAATAAATGTGATTTTCAATGATTTACTGGGGTCACAGTGACTTTGACCTCAATTGTTTTGTGTGCCATATCATCCGTGCCCAATGTATCTAACGACACAAAAACAAAAGCGAGTTTGACAGATTTCCCAATTTTGGGGTCCCAGTGATCCTACATCTTTGAACTTGACCTCAATTTTCATAAATGACACATCTTTTCCTCCTAAAGAATCCACTCACCACAATATTAACAATCTTCAATGATTTCCTGATGTTTAGGCCACAGTGACCTTTGAATTCAATTTTGGTATGCAACACATTGTCTCCATCTACTGTATACACTCACAAGTAAATGCAACTGTAGAAATAAAACTGTCAAGACTGGATAGGAAGGGGCAGACAGACGGGCAGATATCGCAGTCACATATTCATGATAATACATCCGCCTTTTGGGCCCTTTTATTGATATTTTAGCATACAATTTTTACCTGCTTAGGGTGAAATGTTTTGCTCCACTCTAGATGGAAATATGTATAAATTTTTTACTTCAATGTTTTGCACAAAGTTTATTCCAGTCTATAATAATGATGGCAAAACAATACAAAGACTTATGCACATTGATTAATAATGTTGTAGCATTGTAACATCTACAAGACAAAAGAGATGAATTAGGAGTAAAACATATTTTTTGAAATTTCGCAAAACATTGAGAAGAGGGAGGGACCACAGGAAGGATAAATTAAAAGGAAGATGCCACGAGACCTCAGCAGATGAACTTTATCGGGCTTTAACTAGGTCTCCATCGCACTATTATATGAGACATTGATCTATGACACTCAGATTGGAGGGAGATGACAGATTTGTTCAAATTTGTGTAAAATTTATATGCATATTTGCTGAACATCTTGAATTCTCTCCAATTATTGATTAGAAGAATGGGTTGGAGGGGGAGGAAGACTAAATGGTCAGATGATCCAGGCTGATCGGGGCTCTCCCTTCACCGGTTACAATTCAGGACACACAATATCGTTTAAACATGTACAAACCTCACTGTCCACCACATCAGTGAGATATCGGACACTCAACAAGGGAAGTCGGACATGTTCCAACAAACAAGGGAGGTAATCTCGTCTACCCGCATCATCATACTTGACCCAGTTAATGACTGCCTCAAACATGGGCTCTTCTGATCCTATCTGTAATGAGAAGTCATAAAGTATGAATTAATGATTGTGAAAAAAGGGGCTCTTCTGGACTATTCAAGATACCTATTTAAATCTGCTTTGGTTTGGATTTGGAGGTTATAATGTTTGTAAATGACAGTATTACATAACACAGCACCCCTATTGAGCAAACAGTTAGAGTTACCGGGATATCAACACTCCTAATTAAGGAAGGGAACTATGCATGACACAGGGTTATATACAATATTATATCATGTAGCACCTCTACTAAAATTATAGTTAAAGTTACCTGGATATCATCACTCCTGATCAAGGACTGGACTTCCTCATGAGACAGAGTTTTATACTCTTCGTGGTCAATGACTTCCTCGAAGTTACGGAAGCTGAATGTCTCTGCTGCCCTCTGGAGGTTATGACATGAGTGACTCTCAGCAAATATCTTTATTCCCAGACAGTTGGAAGGGTGCAGCTGTTTCTCTAGGAAGGCACAGCAAGCCTGTTTCACACCTAATGGAAAATAGTCCAATACACATGTAGTAAAACTCAAAAGATCATTTCTCCCTGATATTATCCGAATAATTAGTTTTTTAACGCAACAGTTTTTGACCATGATACAGAAATGATAGGTTTTGATTACCTTCAGCAACCTCAAAGCCGAAATATTGGACTTTGTGGCAGTGCAAACAAACCAGTATTAGGTTAAAAACTCTGCCAGTCCACCAGTGACAAGATGCCAATAACCCAACCCTTACTGCTGAGCTCAATCACATTCAAGAAGAAAACTCTGTGACCACAATCAGGGGAAACAGCCCTGACAGTCATTCACAATCCAGGTGAAGAAATATGTCCATAATTGATCAAAAATCAGAAAATGAATAAGTATTTTTTGCCATTTGTATAAATGTACATGTATTCAAACACTGTGTCTGCATATAGAACTTCATCTCACAGTTCAATTACATGTAGCTGTAGAAGACAGACCAGTGAATGAGAGAAGTGGGAAAGAGTTTGGTGTAAATCTAGACTGATTAAACTAAGACCTATACTATAGATGATCCCTCTTCAGCAGTACAGGGGCATTGGAAAATGGGAGGTGGGGGACAAATTGACTATCACAGCTCCGGCGGGGGATGATTAGGGCAGATTTTGCTCAACTCCGGAGACTTGTCAGCTTTAATTTGAATGTTTTCTATAATTTGTGTATTGGTAAACACCATGGAATCAGACCTATATCATACCCTGGAACAAGTTATAGCACTCTCATAGGGGTTAAAGTCAGGTACTTGAGCAAAATACATGTTTTGAAACCACCCCACACTGTCCACAAATGATCTCTGGTAATCTGTACAACACTATAGGATGGTGATACACTTTGAAGTCTGAGTCATTGTGTTATACAATAGTGGAACAGATCTGCAAGTCTGTAATCTGTTCACCTGTTAAGGGCAGAAAATCAGACCCGTATTTGCCCCTGATAACGTTTTAGTATACTGGTGTTATATGAAGTGAAACCTGTTTAAACCGACCATGCTTGGGACAAGATTAAAGTGTCGGTTTTGACAGGGTTCTGGTTTACCACGGTTCAAACTATTTTAAATTTGTGTTCTGGGACATTTGATAATGCTGGTATTTAGAGGTTGGTCAGTTAACCCAGGTGTCAGTATTCACAGGTTCACGGTAGTTGATACTCACCTGTAAGTTGAAGTAGACAGGCAGCAGGGAGAAGCTCCTGGACATTCTCCACACTTACATTGACCGTCTCTGTGTAGACAAAGTCTAGTAGGACCTCCATCACCTCATCAGTTATGCCATGTAACTCTATTACAAACTTGTCCTTCTCTGACATCTGATTTGAATTAGAGAAAGGAAAATATTTGCAAGTTAGCTGATGCATAAAGAAACACAAAGTCTTAACAAGAGCCCAAACTGGCTTCAATATACACCTGAACAATAACAAGATTTTGATTCTGAAGTGTAACAATTAGTTTTCCCAAAATACAGCATTGCCCTGTTTGGCAATTCAGTGACCCAAGGTTAGAAATTCAGAAAATTAATCACATGCACAGTGTGCACCCAAACATTTGAATCACATGCACAACAAAATTTTCACATGCACAATTTTTTTTTTTGACTTGTCAAATTCCACTCAGACTTGGCAAAACATTTTGTTCGTCTCTGTGTCATAATTGAGCCAAAACCTCTCCTGCTTCCACGAATTCTGGAACCTATAAATTTTCTCAGATGGTTTCTCTTCAGTACCAGTACTTCGCGGAGCTTCCTTCGTTGTTGTTGTTAGCACACGTTGATCTAATGTTTGCCTGTCTGTGTCAACAGCGTCTTCGTTCACGACAACGTCGGCGCCACTGTCTGCTATGTCAAATTCATTGTCAACATTCAGATTAGATTGTTTTGCAGCAGTGAAGAATGATGTAATATTTCGCTGATTTCGTTCCATTTCGATACTGTCAGGGACGGTTGTGATGCAAAGATTTGGCAATCGCATTTGTGAGCTGTCTGGTATTAGACTTGAGAACTGTGAAGTCCTCACTATTTTACCCATGGGACGTTATACACGGGAAACCACTCCGCATTTGCTAATTTCACCCCGGGTCATTTTTACGTAGCCGTACTTTCGTGATATCGCTAAAGTTAAAATGGAGGTGCCTTCAATTCAGGTATGAAAGCATACTAAAATGGGGTAAGAAACTGCTACAACAGTCTGTTACTTATTCAGTACTAAAACGGGGGAGATTTCACTTCCACTCAGGACAGACTGTAGTAGCAGGGTGTTAGCTGAAAATGGAGTGCTATCATACCTCTTCAATTTCGTTCGTGAGAGGACGTTTGTCATTTCGCGCAAGGACACATGATTAAATTGACGTACTTGACAGAAAAAAAATAATACAAGGTCAGTTCTCACTGTTAAAAGAAGGTATTTATCGGATACAGAACTGAACACTGATTTTTGGTAATAATGAACTACGTGCACCCACACAAAATAAACACATGCACCACCAAAATTTTACGTGCATTCGTGCATGTGTGCATTTGGAATTTTGAACCATGTGACCCTTGACCTCAAAATTGACAGTGTTTCATGCCTCTTCATGCTAACATATATACAAAGGCCACAATGTACAACCTACATAAAGAGCTTGAGAAATCACTTATCAAATTTAATATCTTTGTCATGACTTGGTGGTATACATAAAATTTGGTCACATTCCACAGTCCCAAATTGGATTTATAACACAGAATCAAGATTCTGAACTATTTCAGAACTATCTTTGGGCTGAGTTACCTTGACCTTTTGATCTCTACCTTGGTTGGTACTCAACACATTGTATCGCGAAAAATTGTCCTGATTTTTTGAGAGAATCAAATTGACCTTGACCTTTTTGACCTTGATATCAATTTTGGTACATAACACATCTTTTTCTCCTGATGTATCCACTCACAAAAAAATTAGCAAGTTTTCAAGATTTTCTGTTTCTTTTGGGCCACAATGACTTGACTTTTGATCTCAACTTTAACTTTGACACATGACGCATGGTCTCTACCTAACATATCCAATCACTTTAATTTGAGACTGTAGTTGAAAACTGCAAAAGATACACAGACTGGACAGCATGTGGATAGGCGGAAAGATGGAAATCACGATCACATAATACGTCTGCCTTTGGCGGCCATATAAAAACATACGTTTTTAATTTGAGTATTAGACATGCTGATGTATAAAATATCAATATTCTCTTCCTGTACACACAATTTTTCTTTTGCTAACATGTTTCCGTTAAATGCATTGTATTCAACTCCCTGCAAATTTGCTACATGTTTGAGTATCAGGTTACCAGACCGATGTATGGTAAAGTGCTGTATAGTGTCAGCAATTCTTTCCTTGGAAATCTTGTAGCTTGTGTCTAACTTATCTCAGGAATTCAAATGGAGTCAGGTTTCCTGCACTTTCCAATTTTCCTGAATGATGAACAGGTACCAGACAAATCCACAGGTACGGACAAATAGACATGCCCCCACTCTTCTATCATTTCCTGTTTACTAACCTCATTGGTGAACATGGCACAGAAATAGTCACTGCAGGCTGCAAGTACAATCCGGTGTGCCATGAATGACTGCCCCTCCACTTTGAGCGTCACGTCACACAGTGTGTTGGTCTTACGTAATGTGTTCATCGTTGTCAGGATGGATTTAGCGTGACACTCTGTAAATATCTGTCCATCCTCCATGGTAGATAGCTACCTTGGTTTCCCCTTCAACATTGACTCAACTGAAACAGCAAAGTGTAGAAACATGAAATAGAGGGGAAACTTGGGAATTCTTGTTCATCGAGGGAGTAACGAATGTTGAAGGTGAAAAGAGAAGGTTTTCGGATTCTTATTTGTATATTTAAAATCGGTTGAATAATGATAGAAATATCAGTTAAATGGTTAGTCAGACTTGGTTTTCTCTATCTAAGTTGTGTCAAGCCTGAAAACAAAGGCCGAATGGTTCTAATTATCTTTTGTTAAAGTGAACGTAAAGGCTGAGGCAACATGCACTCTGTGGGAAAGAACTACAATGAAAGTATCAAACAGCAGCAACAAATATTTTTGGGGATTTTTTTGCACCGAGTAGGAACGAAATTATCTCTGTTGTATTATTGTTCCCCGGCAGCAGCCATGTTGGCTATCTCACCTCAGAGCAGTGACGTCGTATCACCTTGGGAGCTCTCTACTTGTGGAGTTAGAAAGCGCAGTAAGCATGTAAACATGTTCTCGAAGACCCAGATTTCGACACTTCGTATAATATGCCTATCTCGCACACAGGTACTTCTATCTACCGTTCTGTAGTTCCACCCCCAACCCTAGTCTCTATTGGAGGGGGGGGGGGGGACATAGAACGGTAGATAGAAGTACCTGTGATCTCGCAGTGTCTCTGTCCCGCCAAACGGTAATAACATTATTTTTACCTCACTTAAAAGTTTAGAACTTCCACACTCTGACGTTTCTGAATCGATGTTGTTGATCTCGGTGTCTTTGATCTACGATGCGACAATTCTGTTGGGATTGCATCTTCTTTAATTTCCTTCGCCTCCTGGCTCTCCTGCTGGGCGTCAACATCAGCCTTCCGTAGAGGTCAGGTTGGAAACATTCGGCTTTAAAATAGACCGAAAACAGCACAGATTTCTGGGTTGGAGTACAGTCTAGTCTGCCGATGTTGTGCAGCCACTGTTTGAGTCCCGGCTTCCCTAACGGGAATCTGTGTAATGATAACTTATCCGACTGTAGCGGTAGCAGAGGAGAAACCGAGACGGATGTATTTTGCTTGCCATCACTGCGCCCTGACAAGTTTCAGCTCGGTAAACACTTGCTGGAGACACGCAACACAGTCAAAACACGCTTGAAACAACCGAGCCCTCCACCTCCGCCATTACAATTCGGGTTACAGTAATGCCACAACAAAGTGATACTACGTCACAGGAAAATATCACGTGCTACAAGGAAGCGTTTTCATTGGCGCAAGGCTACTAAATAGACGAACATGGCCGATCCCAGTCGATTGTTGCACCAGTCAATTATTCCGGTATTTGGAATTATTTTTTCGGAAGAGAAAAAATCACAAAAAATATTTGTTGCTGCCAACTGATACTTTTAATATAGTTCTTCCACATCGCGTGTATGTTGTCACAGCCTTTACGTTCACTTTAATCTAATTACTTTATTTTAATTAGCTGGATTGCCACCCAGAACGACATATCGTAAAGTGTTCGTGTTATTAGCAGTGCATGCGCATTGGAGCGTTTCTCGCACTTCTGTCATTTTTCAACATTTTAACACGACAGGAAGATAGTGACATGACTTGGTGCTATTTATGTGTACTTGCGCTGCAGGAATGAGCCAGATTATGTGTCGGGGGACAGAAATCAGAAGTATATTTGACATGTTTACAACCCGTTAAATGCCATAGTCAATTGTACATTTTTGTCATGTTTTGCCACAAAGAAAAGGACGCTACTGATGTCTGTCCTAGTAACGATGTGCAACTCAGTCGTGGCTACATACACCGAGTTGCATATATGTGGCTAGCAACAGGCATGGTTTTTGCATGCATCGCCTGTCTTGGAATATCATTTTTTGGAAACCTTTTTAGGGACCAAAATCACATAAAATATACGATTCTTTTGAATATCAGAAAATATGGGGTGGGGATATGTCCATGGTGGGGGATGTCCTGGGGTATATACCTGTATACATCAGGGGAGAATATGTCAAGGGGGGGGGGGGATGTCCGCGGTAGCGTACCCTCGGCCCTTGGGTCTGGGTGTCTGAGACAGAAAAATTTGTTGTTGTTGTTGATCTGTAAATCCACTCTTAACTCGATGGGTATTTTCCACTGGTGCTACAAGAAAAAAATCACATGGTGCTATATTCCCAAAATGCTGTTTGGTTTAAACAATATATTTATTTCAATGAAGAAATAGGGATGGGCGAACAGGCCAGGCCTATGCAAACGCCTCTCCCGAGAGAATATATATACATCAGTTAATTGACGGAAGGCTCAAAAAGTACAATAATTCAAAATTACCACATGTATCATAATGGATTAAGATGTATTGCAACATCGTATATATCTGTGTTGACTGATGCCATTGAATGTCGCATAAATACAATTTGTAACATGGTGTGATAAAGTTAAATTGAAAATAAGAGATGGCAAGATATTTCAGTTAGGACTTGTATGTTGACTACTCACTCGGGGAATCTCTCAGATTGCAAAATAAATGTTTGGACACTGATAAAAATGTTTGTGTTTTCTTCGTCGCTTAGGTTTTGGTTTCCAAATAATAGAGTTTTGACGTCGTAATTGAGCAGGTTAGATGAATTATTTCTAGTTATACCATAACGGGGACAGAAAAGGAAGAAATGTTCTGGATTTTCATTACCATGGCCACAGGCACATGATGGATCTTCTGAGAGATGTCGGGAGTACATATGCGCATTTAGCGAGCTACATCCAAGTCTTAACCGCGAGTGCACAATCTGCGCTTTGCGTTCACCAATATAGAAAAACGAAGGCACCAC
This sequence comes from Hanleya hanleyi, assembly GCA_036873755.1. Classification (NCBI taxonomy): domain Eukaryota; kingdom Metazoa; phylum Mollusca; class Polyplacophora; order Lepidopleurida; family Hanleyidae; genus Hanleya; species Hanleya hanleyi. The sequence continues at coordinate 48,149 of JAVTVY010024571.1, forward strand.
TTTATCGTCTTTGGATAGTTTATGACAAAAAGAAGGCAATGATGTTGATTCACGAATATTTAATTCCAACGAGTTCCACATGCGGATAACCGATGGTAAAAATGAGTTCATGTAAAGGACGGTTCTGGCATGTGGGATTATAATGTCTGTGCTGTTCCGCAGTTGGTACCTAGTTAAATTTGAAACTGAAGGGGGTACAAGGGAAGAGAGATAAGTCGGGGTGCTTTCGTTAACCATTTTGTAAAATAAGCGCAGTTTGTGTCTTTTTCTGCGTACAAACAAGGTTTGCTGTTTGTTCTCTTATGCTTGAGAAAGTAGGTGGCGGGCGGTGTTCGATCGATCAATACGTGTTCTCCGACTCATTGATGCAGAGTAGGGAAAAAAAGAAAAGAAAAAAGACATACATGTATATACAGTGATAAGGTATATAGAAATAATATGTACATAATTTATGAACTGGAGAAACATGGTAATGTTATTTACAACCCTTGTTCGGGTGGCACAGCTGATGCGACTAATTTAAATACATGTTCTAGGGAGGGTAGGTCTTTCAAGAAAAATAGATTGTTGTTGTTGTTGCTCAACATTACTGAACACGATGATGTAAAAAAAAATGTTGTTGGTTGTTCTGAAAATATGAAAAGAAAATTACCTAGGATATCATAACAATGCACAAAGAGAGTTGCAGCTCTCCAGCTGATGGGCTTCACATTTGTTATTGTGTTGCCAATAAAAAATATTGTGCGAAATTACAATTTTGTTTACAACTTTTACAGACACATTATCGCACCGGAAGTTGCATGTGTAGCCCAACGACAGCGCCACGTAGCGACAAAACGCCTCGATTCTTCCCAGCATTATCTCCCTTCATAGCTTAAGGTTGCGAGATGCATCCGATGTATTCAATAATAGTGTCAGGGCATTTTTGCACGCGACATTTCGATAAAATGACCTTTCGGCACGCGACATTCCAGCACAAAGTGGTGAGTGCGACATTTCGGCACGCGACATTGCGGCAAATTTATTTCATGGACCAAAATATGATAAAAATAAAGAAAATAAAGATTTTAAATTTATTTAGGCATATACCCGGTACTATAGGGCTACCGGTACCAATAGAAGTTCTGTAGGCCTATTGATTGTCCACTTATGCCAAATTCAGTCAAATTGACCTAGTAAGTCAAAGCATTATAAAAAGAAAAATGCATATGCATCTTACATGATATTATCTGGACCTATTAAAACTATGCAATGAACATGGTTTACATCTCAGATAAGTATTATAATATATTCGTTTCGGATTTTAAAAGTTTAACTTCACCCAGCCTGATCTTACACACTCTTAGTCTGATCATGGAGTTAACACATCTTATTTAACTCCATGGTCCGAATGACTAAGCAGAGAGTTACATTGATATACAACTGAACAAACATTTATAACATGGGGTGGAGTACAACTACGGAAGTTAAACTGCAGTACTTCCAATATCAAATAATCCATAGAATACTCATTACAAATGTAGTACTAAAGAAGTGGGGTAAGTTGAACTCCGCAAACTGCCCCTTTCTCAGCCATTAGGGAAGCATCTTCACACTGGATCGCGAGGATGTTAGAGAAGAGACTATAGTCCGCTTACTGTGGGACTGTATTTTCGTTCAAGTTATATGGACCAATTTCAAAGACGGACAATCGAGATTAATTTAACATATAAAAAACTGCCCCTCACTGAGGTAATCTTTGGCTCCAACGAGCTGAAAGGACCTCTTAATCATGTCATTTTAATCCTGAAGAAATATATATACAACTGTAGATCTTGGAGAATCAGACCAAATTGGCCTGCGGCCAAAGCGGCTATTTTGAAAATTAAAACGTTGGAAAGAGCCATTGCATTAAATAATAATTCGGTGGCAACTAATTAAGTGGGGACATTTGACTGACATTGACAGTTGAGAAAATATGCTAGTACCGCATATAATGTTTCTAACACTTGTAGCACCTATAGGTTAAGGTTGAACAGTATTATTGTCCAGCTAGTTTTTCACAAATGTCGCGCGCTGAATTATTGCAGATTTCGGGGTATTATTAAAATACACAATTAACCCTACAGCTTGGTGGAAAACAGAATGGCGATTTTTTTTAAATACGAAAATAAAGCTTTCGAAATACCGCGGCGAGAACAGGGATAATAACCGGGTGTTCATCCACAGCACCATATGGGCAAAAAGTTCGATAACCGGGTGTCCAGCGGGCTGGGACTGTAGCCACTTAGTGGCCTTTTGGCTGGGCCAAATGTAGCCATAAGGGTATTCACGACATGCGTACCGCGATATGTAAAAGCATGGAACAAATGTCCATGATAGCCAGCGTTTGTCAGGATGGCCGAGTGGTCTAAGGCGCCAGACTTTATTGGTTAACATATGTGGGGAGGTGGGTTCGAATCCCATTCCCGACACGCATCTTTTTGCTATACTTCGCCACATGTGTTGTACAACCATGGTACAAATATAGCACTATATGTCAATCATTATGAGCAGGATGACCAGGAGTGGTTAAAAATACGAACGTCTAGTCCGCCATTCAATATTCAGCCGTCGTCCATTAAAGAATTTTCGCGTCCATAATCCAAAGACCTAATTCATATTTTAATTAGCACCAAATTAAAAAAGATAAATCATAGTATATATAAAACTATGCTAGACAGAAGCCATCAACAGTTTCCAATGATGCCATCAAGACATCATGATGTTCCAAAAATTTAAAATCCGTATCGCTGTTCAGTATTCTTAATCCGTATGATATATGTTGTAAAGTCGTTATCTAGAGTATGATGTATCTCAGTCACGCTTTAATTGTGAATGTTCATATGAACACTATGAGGATCCTGAAATACATAGGTTCCACTTTCACACCGCGCTGACCACTGTCACACCGACTTAGTTACTACCATCACACCGACTGACCACCATCACACCGGCTGGCCACCATCACACTGGCTGACCACCATCACACTGACTGACCACCATCACACCGGCTGACCACTGTCACATCGGCTGACCACTGTCACACCGGCTGACCACTGTCACATCGGCTGACTACCATCACACCGGCTGACCACTGTCACACCTGCTGACCACTGTCACACCGGCTGACCACTGTCACACCGGCTGACCACTGTCACATCGGCTGACCACTGTCACACCGGCTGACGACTGTCACACCTGCTGACCACTGTCACACCGGCTGACCACTGTCACACCTGCTGACCACTGTCACACCGGCTGACTACTGTCACACCGACTTAGTTACTACCATCAAACTGTTTGGCGTTAAGGCTGACAACTTCCACACCGCTGACCACTATAACATCGACTGAGTTACTACCATCACACCGGCTGATCACCATCAAACTGGTTGGCGTTAAGGTTGACCACTTTCACACCGCGCTGACCACTGTCACACCGACTTAGTTACTACCATCACACCGACTGACCACCATCACACCGACTGACCACCATCACACCGGCTGGCCACCATCACACTGGCTGACCACCATCACATTGACTGACCACCATCACACCGGCTGACCACTGTCACATCGGCTGACCACTGTCACACCGGCTGACCACTGTCACATCGGCTGACCACCATCACACCGGCTGATCACTGTCACTCCTGCTGACCACTGTCACACCTGCTGACCACTGTCACACCTGCTGACCACTGTCACACCGGCTGACCACTATCACACCTGTTGACCACTGTCACATCGGCTGACTACTGTCACATCGGCTGACCACTGTCACATCGGCTGACTACTGTCACATCGGCTGACCACCATCACACCGGCTGACCACCATCACACCTGCTGACCACTGTCACACCTGCTGACCACGGTCACATCGGCTGACTACTGTCACACCGGCTGACGACTGTCACACCGGCTTGCTACTGTCAAATAACACGCCAGTCTCAAGATCAATGCAATTTCTCTTGAGAAAGGGCAGTTTCGGAGTTGCGCTGGTCAGAATGGGCCGTGTGAGGAGAGCAACGCTCGTGAGGGAGAGTCAGGCTGGTGTGGTTTGCAGGGCTGTCATGCTGTGCATGCACAGTCGGGCATTAGTATAGAAAGATGATAATTGAGTTGGGATTGAGGTGGACCATCCGTGGTCCAAATAGGTCGTGCATGGTATCCTAGCTACTGGAGCGACTGAGGTAGTTTGGCCTGGAAATGATGTCATCCAGCAAATGCGGAGTCGGGGAGTAGTAGAGAAAAGGCAGTTTCGGTCTGGCTACCTGGTAGAGTTTATGTGTGTGGGTGAGTGGTGGTTCCGCCGGTGCCCCTGTAGCATATTAGTTATTGAGTCCAGGCGGCACAACGAACAGACGTGCGATGACGTCAATTCCGGTGATGATGTCACTTCCTGTGATGATAAGCAACTTGAACAGTGTAGATAACATTAAAGTAGTGTTACTGTGCGTCAGTGAGATGTTATAGGGCACCAATTCGGCATTGTAGGGCTTTATAGGGTCTGTTTCGTGCTACAGAGCAGCAATGCAGTCTTAGAGAATACCAATGTGATTAATAAGAGCATTAGTGTAGTTTATTGGGAGTGAGTTCAGCATTGGATGTTTTTACATGGTCTGTCTCAAGTGCGACAATGTGCTTTCTCTACTACTCATGGCGTCACAGGTGACGTCACCTTGTCCTCTCTGGGTACAGGTCCACATGTACGTTCAACGGCCATTGTCCACCTCTATGGACTAGTGTATAGGGGTACACATGTCTCAAGTGCGCACCCGAGCCTAGAATGTACAGGACAGCTGATTGTTGGAGTGAACAACGTAAGAGAAACGAGAGGTTATAAACTTGGAGAAAAAGTGGAGTTTTCATCATTCCCTGATCCGCTGCCGACATGTTCTCTTGTACGACTTGCCAGAAGCAGTATATTCGTCTAGACAATTTACGACGCCACGAGGCCTCCACCCACAATACCTTGTATTATACTTGTATAGCCGGTGTAAGTTCTATTAATCGGAAGGATGCTTTACGCCGCCACGAACGAGCACTCCACGAGGGAGCAACGAAACAACGCAACGAACGTTCGTTCGCCCTCAGACCATGTATAACCCATGCCGACGGCTGAACGTCTACTATGCACGTCTTTGAGAAACGCTTGCGTTCATGGACTTAGCACAGTAACGCTCGCCAACGCATAGCTTAACGCTTCAGCTCAGAAGCTCATTTTCGATGATGACGTCACTTCCATCAAGGGTCAAAGGCCAAAGCATATGCGTGCTATTGGACGATCGACAATGCCTTAAGGCTGTACTATAGGGCGTTATGATATGGTGATAAGCGTTAAGATAGGGCGTTAAGGCGTAACGACGGGCGTTGACGGGCGTCATTGCATCTCGATGAAGTAGTGTTAATTCTTTTGGATATCTAGACCAATCAGAGCTTCTGAGCTATCTCATTAGAGTGTTCAAACGTTAAGCTAGGCAGTGCTGGACGTTACTGTGTTATGTCCATAAAAAACAAGAGTATCAGAATGACGTCATATGTAGGTCGATGAGTTTTCTATATATAGAACGAACATTCGAGAATAGATGTTCTGGGTCAACATGGCGTCGTGGTATAACCGATCTCGAATAGCCTGAGTCGGAAAAATAAAATAAAACGGCTGTCGCGATCGTACACAGGCGTCGGTTCACTCGGTTTGCGGTGTTCGATCACACGTACCAGTTGTCCCGGCTTGCGGTGTTCGAGGGCGCGCGTCGGTTGACCCGGTTTGCGGTGTTCGAGAGCACAACTCAACTACTTAGATAAAGGACTATACATTATTAATTTACCTCGAATACTGAATGATCCAGAGGTACGCAACGCTGTACCAAACTATTTTAAGTTCACAGAACCTCCTTGCATTTCATCTAAGTATACTAAATCTATAGCCACCACGATATTCAATTACTCCAATACTGTCAATGAGTTTGACTGGAACTTATACACGTCAGGAGGCTATAGTTGTGATTGTGAATCGTCGAACTTTATCTATACACCATGCAAACATATTGTGACTGGTGACCTTGATGTGGTGAGTGATAGGACCTGAAATTACTCCTGATGAAAGAACCTAAATATAGAGAGCCGAGAAGAATAAATCTGAAGGCCGACCAGAAGATAGTCCTGTTTGCATTGGAACAGTACGTTATTGATTGGTGTAAGCGAGAAAAAGTTGAACTCACAGTACTCGCTGATTGGCTGGACATCACCAAGAGCAAGGTCGTTGGAACAATCCGCCATATTGACAGAAGTACTCTTCCCCAAGCAAAACAAGTACTGAGAAACCTCAATTCGCAAGAAGTTCTAGCAAATCTCCAGAGTAAATTCGTCATAGTCCCAGCAGACAAAGCTCCAAATAATATAATATTCATATGTAAATATTACTATTACCAGGTGCTGGTTAAAGAATTGAGTGTAGACATATCATCATCAAATACGTCTACTTACTCCCAAACTGCATTTACTCTGGAAGATTTATTTAACATTCACAAAAAGTTTCTCAGGGAAAGAGGTATCTGTCTTCCAACCAATCATGACGACATACCAAAAGTATACTGGACTCCCAAAATGCATAAATCACCATACAAAGCTAGATTCATAGCTGGTTCTAGAAGCTGCACCACCAAACTTCTTTCAACCCTATTGGCGAGGGCCCTTCAAGACGTAAAAGCATTTTGGGAAAGATATTGCGCCACTATTTCTAAAAACTCTGGCGTTGAATATATGTGGATATTGAAAAACTCAAAATGTCTTACGGAAGAACTTGATGCTAAAGGTCACATAACATACAGACATGTATCCACATGGGATTTCACAACTCTCTATACTACAATCCCTCATCAGGACCTTATTGACCGTATAAGTTCATTAATAGTATTTGTGTTCAAGAAAACTAATCGTAGATATATCAATGTCGGAAGCCATAAAGCATTCTTTAGCTCTACTACATACAAGAGATATCATTCATGGGGTTTTCTTTGTTTATAGAGTTGCTTGAATTTCCCATTAACAATATCTATGTGAAATTTGGCAACGCAATATATCAGCAGCATATAGGTATTCCAATGGGTACTAATTGTGCACCCCTGTTGGCTGACCTGTATCTGTTCTCTTACGAATATGACTATATGCAGGCGCTTTCAAAAATCGATCCATTCAAAGCCCGTTCCTTCTCATTCACCAAACGCTATATAGACGATCTTCTCGCTGTGGATAATTGCTATATAAATGACGCAGTGAAGGATATATATCCACCTTCACTGGATTTGAAGGAAACTACAGATAGCCCTACAGGCACATCATATTTAGATCTATATCTCTATAAAAATGAAGCGGGCATACTCTTTCGTCGACTTTATGACAAAAGGGATGATTACAATTTCGACATAGTAAACTATCCCTTTCTGGACAGTAATATTCCAGTGGGACCTGCATATGGCGTATACATATCTCGCCTAGCAGCATTTGCTAGATCCTGTATTAAATGTGACGATTTTAATCAACGTCACAAAACATTGTTGCAGAAACTCATAAAACAGGGCTATTCCACCAAGCGCCTCCACTCAAAGTTTCTCAAATTTGGCGATACATATCGCATGCTGATAGCAAAATACGAACGTAGCGTGCAAGATCTATGACGCTACGTTTCATAGTATACATAAACATAGGCTAATTTCCTGCAAGAGAGAAGCGGTCAACAGTTTTCAATGATGGCGGCAAGACATCATGATTTTCCCAAAAATATCAAATCCGTATCGCTGATCAGTATTCTTAATCCATATGATATTTGGTGTAAAGTCGCCATCTAGAGATTGATGTATCTCAGTCACGCTTTGATTGTGACTGTTCATATGAGCACCATCAGGATCGTGGAGTACATAGGTTCATACGGTCCCTGGACCCGAAGTAAGCGGAATTAGACACAAGTTACGAAACGTAAAGCCATAGATCTTGCACGCTACCGAAAATACTGGTGCTTCCGCTCTTCAGTATCTTTACAATATTTCTCCGTTATAGGCTTGTCAAACAGTTATTTCCAGACATTATATGCGCTGGAGGGCATTAGTGGATGGACCTATTCCGCAGGAAATGCGCTTTCTTCGCAGTCACTCTCCTCGTCTGAAGCATATGTTCATTTACGAGAGTCAGACCCATGTTCGCTCCTATCAAGCAATTGGCCTTTTCCTCGTTGAAACTTGTCGTTAACGCTGTCTTCAAACCACGGTGGACGAATGTTCGCATATACTCCATCTCCCGCGTACGTAGTGTGGTTAATCTCCAAAGGCTCCTTATACGAGAGAGGGTAGTACAACGCTTTGTTTCGAGTAAGGGTTGCGTGGGGCATGGAGGTGTGCGAGATCGACAGTTGTTGATTTGCAGGTCTTGGAGTTGTCGCACCTTGAGGACAGGGCGACAGTTGTTGCCTAAAATCAGGTTTCATTTACGGAAAGAAAATTTGACAAACAACGGACAGTTGACCCCCACTTTTTTGTCTATTTAAGTTGATACTGGACCAGGGAACGTGAGAAAGAAATTTAATTGAAATAGCTGTTTCAAATTTTTCTGAAAATTGAACCGAATTTTACCATTTTTCGACATTTTACGGGGTTTACTAGGAAAAATGGAGCAAGCTTGGAGGGGAATGTTCGAGATTCATTTTTTTATAACATAGCAGTGCTGTGTCTTACAATAATAGTTTAATCATGATCTTTCAGAAAATATATACATATAAGTGAGTTGGGCTGAAGATTTTACAACAATTGATGGCCGAAAAACGGACCCATGTTCTATTCCTTGCCGAATCCCTGTAATGCACCCCTGGGCCAAATAGATGACGACGGATAGATTCCTGTGATGCGAGCCTTTGGTAAATAGATCGGTTATTTTTTCGTCCCCTATTACAACACCCATCCAATTCCGACGTTGGTCAGCGTAGGATCGAAGTACTAAATTTCGTCGATGTCATAAGGAATCCCGGGAATGAAGCTGAAGTTTTTTAATCGTGTATTTTCATAGACGATCTACCATTGGCGATCTGCCATCTGCACATATGATACGCGTCGGAGAAGTATTGCGATAGCTTCCTAAATAAATTGCATGTCCCGCGACGTTTTCCCACAACCCGTCGGGCCGCTCATCGTCGTCGTATAGGGATTAACTAAAACTCTTGTCTGAGACGTAGGTGTTGATGTTGCTCCTTCTTCGTACATACGTTGAACGTGTACGTTATTGGGACTCTTTTATGTGGCTTGGCATTCGTCTACGTGATTTTTATGTATCGAAAACACATGTCTACGTAGATTAAACGGACCGGGCAATAACTATTCTTTTTCACACCCGGGAAACCCACGCGCAATGCACATACGACATCATGCTGACGATGCGCCCTTTAAACTACTATGGCCGAGAGTATAGCAGCACATCTTTGGTCTTAGCCCTAACACCTGACGATAAAAATCTCCAGTACAAAAACATCCCGTTCGCCAAGCGCATGCCTGGAATAACGAAGGAATGACGCGTGCACATGCTACAGGCTGGGGAATGCAAACACAGAAGTACGTGTTACTCCGGTCGGAAGTTTTCGGAACTATCCTCGGCTGTCGTGTTCTGCGCTGAGAATAAATAACAGCGATATTAATCAAATCTAAACCTGAACATATAATTGTTAACGTTCGTTAGCAATTAAGCAACGTTTCTTTGATTTAGTATTGTCATAGTTAACGGGATAAGATCTATAAACTATTATGTGAATGAAATTTTCAATAATCTGGGCTATATTTTTTGTCTCTATTTATTTCGATCGTTATACGTCAATTTCTTAACTTTCTATCCGGTATACACTTTACGCTGACTGTAAAGAATAGGGGACCAGTCTAACTCGCGCTTTTGATCTTTAGATGGTGAAAAGTTGACAGAAACCTGCATAATAATAACATAAATTTAGATAGAATATCAAGATTTAGCTATGTCGCATCACAGTAACTCATGGAATATTTAGTACTTTTTAAGGATTGCTTGCTTGCCGGAAACGTATCGGAGGTTGCTTGAGATTGTCGTGGCGGAGTTTAGATTGTTCAAACATTAACTACCGGTATCCTATAATTAAACGAATAAATGCTTTACCTTAATCCACGGGGTACACAGTTAGTTAATTGGAAATCTTGAGAAAACAAGAATTGACTTTTTCAGGACGTACAGTTTCTTCTTAAGACGGACCATCTGCAGGTAAGATTCAGTTCTATTTTGTAACACTCCGATTTGAGTAAAGTGAACTATTGTATTGTAGCCAGACTACAGCATTGGCATTAAAACCATTTTAGGAAATTAAAATAACAATTACGACATTGCGTACAAAAAGAAATAATATTTGACAGTATTTACACCCGCTCTTCAAAAGAAGAAATGTAGAAATGAACGCGATTAATTATTCAAATTCCTGCCAGTAATTTTCAAATCTGGCGCATTTGTCGTCCTGGAATTCTATAGTTCAAATTAATGTTATGTTCGGAGATTAAGAGTCAAGAGAACATTTTTTCATGTATCAGGATTGTATGTATTCATTTGTAGGTGTTTAGATTTTTCAAGTGAAAACCATGAAGTCGTACATTCTGGTTTGTTTCGTGGTGATCTGTTGTATCGTAGCAGTTCTTGGAGCTACTAAAGGTCCTCGGACACGAAGACCAACCACGACACGGAGACCCAGGGTTACCACAGTCGCGACACGGAGATCAAGGTTTACCACAGCTCCATCACGGAGATCAAGGGTTACCACAGTCCCAACACGGAGATCAAGAGTTACCACAGCTTCAACACGGAGAGCGAGGGTTACCACAGAAGCACCAAGAGACAGTGTCACCAAACCTTTGAGTAAGCAGCATACTATTTTCGTTTTCATGTACCGGTACCCTCTTTCTCATATACATACAAGAGTCTAGTCCGCCATTCAATATTCGTCCAATGAATAATACCGAGATTATTCGTCAGTGTCGTCCATTAAAGAATTTCCGTGTCCACAATCCAAAGACCTAATTTATATAATAGCATTAGCACCAAATTAAAAGAATAAATCATATTATACATAAAAGTAGGCTAATTTCCTGCAAGACAGAAGAGGTCAACAGTTTTCAGTGATGCCAACAATACATCATGATGTTCCAAAAATATAAAATCCGTAACGCCGATTGGTATTCTTAATCCATCAGGCTCGTGGCCAAGGGGGGTTTTCTGGGTTCGGGCAAACCCCCCTTTCGGAAATTTTTATATTTTTCTCATATAAATGCCCTTTTTCAAACTGACGCGAACCCCTTATTTGCCCCTTTTCCCATACAGCGAACCCCCTGATGTGCCCTTTTGGAGTGAAGGCGCACCACCCCTCAGTAAATCCTGGCTACGGGCCTGTCCATATGATACACGTGTGTAAAGTCGTCTTCTAGAGAATGATGTATCTCTGTCACGATTTGATTGTGATTGTTCAAATGAGCACCATGAGGGTCTTGAAATATATAGGTTCATACGCCCCCTAGCCACAGATTAAGCGGAATTAGACACAAGTTACTAAACGTAACGCCATAGATCTTGCAAGCTAGGCTTGTATTTTGCTATCAGCATGCGATATGTATCGCCAAATTTGAGAAACTTTGAGTGGAGTCACTTGATGATATAGCCCTGTTTTATAAATTTCTTCAATAATGTTTTGTGACGAGGATTAAAATCGCCACATTTAACACATGATCTAGCAAATGCTACTATGCGAGATATGTATACATGTTACGGAAACTTGTCTTGTTTGTCTCATTCTTTTTCACTTAACTGTTGCCAACTTTTTAGTGCATTTTGTATACAGCCCAGCCAGCCAGCCAACCCTATGCTCTTTGAAATTGGCAGTGAGGCCATCGCCACCGTGAGGCCATCCATAATGGCTGTCAAAGTCCAAAATGACAGCCAAGATACCTTAGTTTGAATTTCCAAATATTCTGATTGCCAAATAAATGAGCTTTTTGTGCCTAATATGGGGTTTAGATGGTATACAACCAAATTTAACTGTGGATTGAGAGACTGGCATGATATCAACTAACCTTAAAGAGCAGTGTCGGTCTAAGATATCAAGAATGACCTTTCCACATCTCCAGCGTCTTTGGAGATATATGTATATTGGGCCAATGGAGTATTCTGCCGGACATTATTAATGAACAAGCCCCTTTCAAGATGATATCTCCGAAAAGAGACCCCCTTACACTAACAGTGAATACGTCGAGCAATCTACAAAACATCCGAGACTAGGACATCAAACCTTTGATGGGCTGGATTTCAAAACGACTGAATCTGTCTGGAATTGATAGCAAAACCAAGCATTGAATTTCCGATTGGGCATGCGCAGTCGACTCACAATGTCCTTTTGCATATGGTTGTGTCCAGGGGTCTTTGTTGGTAAAACCTCGATGTCTCTAACTCCTGTGGACTCGGTAGAGAGTTCCACTTCCAGTTACCCATGGGCAGTTAACCCACAGTGCACGTGACTGCGGCCAGGCATGTCTTGTGTTGAAACGCCGGGTTCTTTAACCCCTGCCGTTATGTGTAGGGAGTTCCACTTCCAGCTGCGCATGACTAGTCGACGCACAATGCCCTATTAAAGATGCAGGGTGTCCTTTGAGGGAAATTCCGTAGTCTCTTAACTCCTGTCCCATTACCCAAAATTCCCTATTCCGTATGGCTGTTGCTTGGGGTATCCGTTGATATTCTCGTTATAGAGTTCCACTTTTACATGCGCATGCGCAGTCAACCCAGATTGACTTATTGTTGAAATCCCGGAGTCTCCAACACCTGTCGTTCTGCATAGAGTTCCATTTCTGGTTGCTCATGCACAGTCCAGCTATAATTCTCTATTGCGCATCACTTGGTGAAACTCCGATGTCTCTAATCCTGTGGTTGTCCGTAGAGAGCTCCTCCTCCCGTGCCACATGCACACTCCCAATGAAATGCCCTACTACGTTTGAATATATAACCAAATTTGTCTATATTTTAGTGTATTCAGTAATTCGTTTTATTGTGTTATATATATCATTGTTTTATATATGTTTTTTTTATCATCTCTCTAATTGGGTCCATTAGCCAGTTTGCTACATGCAAATTGGTTCAACCTTTGCCAAGGTAGAGGTTCATCGATCGTCCTTAGTATAGGACATTCAACAAGCTACTTTAGGTATATGAACACATACTCTACAGTGAAACTGATGATTGCTGAAGGCATGGACTTGCCGACCGGCAACTTTTGAGCGGATGGAAATACATCTATTTTCCTATGTCGTGACGTAAGATGAACTGACAAATGATGGGGACCACCAGAACAGAAATCAACGAAGCAATATCTCCGAGTTCCTAATGCATATCACAGACTGTAGGACTATCACTCAATTTGGGTATTGAGAGTTAGCCTGCACTCTTCCAGAAATTGGTCGTTCGATCTGCGCCACTTTGAATTGGGCCTATTCTTCATGTAAGACAAATACAATAGGTGATATAAGCATTTTGGACAAGGTTCTTTCCTTTGCTGAGTATTTCACGAAAAGTTTTTCTCTGGCTGCACTAGTGAGAGTCGGAGTGCTGATACGCAATGCTAAAACGCCCATGTCACAATCACAATTAATAATCTTTGCCCGTGTTCCTTCTGCGGATGTCAAAGAAGAAAAGACTTAAGACCCAGACAGATACAATTTTGATTCAAAATATTTCGGAGAAACACGGTGTCTGTCTCGCAATTGCATGTGTACGTTGATTTTGATAGTGCTCACCACCATCCGGTATCTAGAAGCAGTGTCTCAAACGACTATTTGTTCAGACGAACGCTTGTCCATTAATTGCGAAATCAATGTCATGGACTGGACAATAGATCCTCTGACATTCATCCACCAATCATGCAAGCCACCGATAAGCAGCCTCGCTACCAGGCATTCCCTCCCCCTTTCTCTTCTGTCGTCGGGATCCCTGGTAATTGGTTTTGGTGAACGTACTAATCCATTGATGACGTCGCGTAATCTATAAGCCAATCAAGTGATTTCATTTGCTCTGTTCAAAGTAGAGGTCATAGCGGTTAGGCGATAACGTCAGTCTACCACGCGTCACTCGGCATCTAATTCAATCATGAAGCGCGTGCGTCACACGGCCACAGCTTATTTTGCGTTTAACTGAAGGCCGGTTCGTCTCGTGAATATGTTTTTGGGCTCTCAACCAAAACAGCATGTGCGTTTGACTGATTGATGTGACTGACCGTGGTGTTCACGATAATGCCAATGTCAGATGCAATGTGGTCATACTTATCCTGGACGGATCGAGGACATGCTCAAAATTTAGCAGTTGATGGCCTCATTTGCCTGGGCAAACATGTTATGTTGCGCAACAAGAGGGCAATTGCAATTTCCTTTCCGACGACATTGTCATCAGGTGGGAACAAATCGAAGAGAAGATGCCATGGCTTGCACTTTTTGACGCGTAATCAGTCACCCCTTTCAGCAATATTCTCCACGTACCACCTTATCATAGCTCGCAAGGTTGGTTCACAAAGAGAGCAAGCTCAATTGCAACACATTCTGCATGGAGCTCATCGGTTAACATCACTTGTTCAGCTAAAAACAACCAACAATCAATGAGGCCGGCGAATACTTGTCGTCACTTTGTCGCCGATGAAGGAAGATGAGTACCAGTGAGGCACCAAGGCCACGCCAATCCAATGGCCACACCATTACCATGGCCAAACCACTGGCCACGCCACTCCAATTTCGATGGCTGGATAAAAGCTTCCATAGCGACCATGAGTTCGACCCGGAAAGTTGCGTTATCTGCAAGTTGATTTTGTCATTTGTGACATGATCAAAGTAACTTCAAATGGTATGAGCATGTGATATCGACACAAGTTCAAGTATAACCCAGAAACTTTAATTATCAGATACCCATGTAGCGTTTTCTACAGCTTCCAATTTAACATGGACATATTAACACAAGCCTTATGTTTTATATTGCTGCCTGACTGGTCCAGAGAGAATTCGAGAGACACGAAAGCAAGCCAGGGTTACCTGTACTAGAGAAACTTAAATAAATTATGTTCAGGATATAACCACATGGAGCCACATGTTCGTTGTCGAATTACATCTTTCGAGACTTCATATCTGTCTCGTGAAAAAGTTCGTGGAACCATATTCGACAGCATCTCACAGCTGGCGTGTGTGTTACAAGAGACATATCTCATCTTCTTTAATTGATTTTATCAGATTTCATTGTGTTTCTTGCAATTGTCGCCAATAGCGTTTGGGGCGCAGGTTCGATTCCAACATATTAATATAGGTCCCTTGTTAAAGAATTAAATAAATGAAACTTTATTCCCCCCAAAACAGGTACTTACTATTTCGTTCTTATATTTTATATTGCCTTTGCACTTGTTGAGTGACAATTTTTTTAAATATACAAGCGTCTAGTGCGTCATTCAATATTCAGCCGTCGTCCGTTAAAGAATTTCCGCGTTCATAATCTCATAACCTAATTCATATAATAACATTAGCACCAAATTAAAAGGATAAATCATAGTATACATGAAAACTCGCCCATCGATTTGGGAAAGTTAACGACATGATAAACTGGAAGACCATTCTAATGGGTACTAACTCCTTCAATCAAACTTGTTTCGTGTGAGGATGTACCCGCTTTGTCAAATAAAAAACTTGAACTGCTAAACATGTGGGAAAGATGGTCATTGAAGTAGAAGTTGTCAGGAGAAAAAAGTCTATATTGTGAACTCATGTTAGTCATTATGGATATAAGTGAACCTTCGCTAACTCCGAAAACTGTTGACCACTTCTCTCTTGTACGACACCATTTTGTGTTTTTAGTTTTCAGATTATTGACGCGGGAATTATTTTATGAACGTCAGCTGAATATTGAATGTGGATCTGACGCTTGCTATTCCCCACTAGCAAAATATTTGCTCAGCCAGATTGGTAATGATGGTACCTGTAACACTAATGGCACCCCGGTTAATTAGTCTCTTCAAATCAGTTTGTCATATTGCTCTTTTATGAAGATTCATCTGTAGTTAATCGTTTTTTACATGTATGTTAGAATAACAAAAATTCTGTCTACATTTTTCCAAAAATATTAATGGGAAATATGAATGCTGAATTATCCTGATTGATAGTATCATATATCACAGGAAAACTAAATAGAAATTAAAAATATGTATTCATGAAAACACACCATTTGTAGCTGTATTCTTTGATTTAGATTGTAGTTTGGAGCACAGAAAACATCCAACGTCCGACAGCATGTTCCAGAAGAAATGGAATAATATATGGCGGAACTACACCTGCCCTGTTGCCGGTCTGGTATGGGATCAAGAGACTTGTCGATGTGTATATGGGTCCGAGGAGACAGATCACTGCGCCGAATATAGTCCAGTCCCTGGTTCTCCAAAGAGTTACATCAGGACGGTATGGAAAAGAAATTACACCTTGGCGTGTGGCTACAACATGGTGTGGAGTCAAGATGATTGTACGTGCATGTTTGGCGAGGAATTCGAAATTGTCAGGCCAGGTAATTAATACTGTAATTTTGCTACTCAAAAAAAAATAAAATAATAATAATAATAATAAAATAAAAATGAAGTTCATATACTGGACGACGACTTCCCAGTGAATGTCCGATCTGACGCAATGAGGAGTTTTGAATATAGCATATAAACTACAAAATTGGATCATTCTTCGAGAAGAGATCGTATTACCCAAAACTAACCAGTGGAGGCAACATGGTTAACTGTATCTGTAACGCTTCGACTGTAGTTTTCATGCAAACCCATTGAGCTGGTCATTAAGTAGTGCCAATGGTGGATAACGGACTAGCGACTCTAGAGGTTGTCAACAAATCAACGGTGGACTCCTCATACAATTTTCTGTTAATGTTTGATAATTGTAAAATAAAATGTTTTTTTGGTGTTTTTCGTAGTCTTTGTGTTAAAAGTGACAAGGGCTCGTCTGAGGAACCGGCATACTATATTGTATACAGGTTGACGTCAATACATCGGTGACCAGTTTCGCTAACCGCTACTAATCTTATCAGTACTAAGAAGAATAGTTGTATACAAAAATATGATGAATATAAGCTTATCAGACCTTCCTCGGACTGCTTAAACTTATTTTCGCATTTTCGCTTCTTCAAGGAGCTGCCGTTGAACCATGTGAACTGATGATGAACGCTACCTTTGATGCCAAGTTCAACGACGACGCCCGAGGAAACTTCATCGGGCGATACCCCTGGAGTACGGCCAAAATTGAAAAACCAACTGGAGCCTACGGTACCGGTGCCGCCTGCGTCAAAAATGGTTACCTTACAGTTCCAATGTTCAACGGGAACGAGTTCAGTCGAACATTCCAGATTCAACTGCGTTTTAAAATAGACGACGATGACGACGACGACGCCATTTTGGATAGATACACAGTTCTCGTGTCCAATGGCTGCGCTAAAGACAACCCGTCCATTTCGGTTGGATACCGAAAACGAGATCGATCATTTGTTGTTGGCATAAGCGACCTTTCCCACACAGCATCGTACACATGTACCGACCGAAGTCGGGTAAGTATCTTTCACACATGAAATAATTAAGATTAATTACTATTCATTCCATATATACATCACCCAGTACCAATTCAGGAACCACTGGTCACACAGTCACGATTAATATCATTTTGGACAAGTCTCGCACATAAACTCTTTTGTGTTAGACAAGGGCGTTGAAACACATTAAAGAGCTGCGAATGTATTTCCACACGTAAGCCTATAATTTACTGAACATTGAGTCTGTTTCCTGTAGTATCAGAATTGTAAAATATTAAGGTCGATTTCCTTCCAACAACGTTTGTACGATTGGATGGTACCAAGAAGTCACACGAATCAGTTCGTGAGTCACACTAGGTCCAGTAACCGGACTTATGAGCGTAAATGCTTCTAGAAGTCACACCAGACGATCTATGGCGCTGGAGCGTACCTGATACGACTAAAAATTCTGATACGACTAAAAAATAACCGGACCTTCCGTTAATAAACCAGGGTTAGGGTTAGGTCTAATATAAAGAGGAAGAAGGGACAAGAAGAGTATTTAAACAAAAGAGAAATACGTTAAATGTGTACTTTTAATTGACGACATGTTGTAAGCTTCATTGTTAAAATCAGTCCGTGTACAATTTGCCTACAGAATGGCTGGAAGGACGTGTCCTTGGAGTTGAGGGAAGCTCAGATCACATTCACTGTCAACGGACAATCTTGTATTCAAGAGGAGGAAACGGGTTTGACGGGTAATGATTGGATACAATTATATCTCAACTTCGAGGCGCCATTAGCATTAATTGTTGGTTGAATAAATGGTCCTTAAAATACTCCATGGCTACGGCTAAATTCTTCTTTATGATGGTAGACAGGCCCTTTTTATTATTATTCTATTTCCAATATTCCACAGCGAACTACACCTGGAAAGTGTTTTCTTTCATTATACTACGTATTTCACCATTCACAATTGTATTGTGAATTTCTAAATGGCTTTGGTTTATACATTCACAATTGAACTAAGCCACATTCACCTTTCTGTGTAAAGTTTTCAATTTATTTATATTTCAGTAGCTTCGGGTCTCATTACTCGGTGTTTCTCCAACTTACGGAGTCACTGGTCCCGTGGTGGTCACGTGCATGGACCGACAATACACTACAGCACACATCCCTCGCTCGGCATATATACTCATCTATAATACCATTGAAACATCGCATAAAACCATACATTGGAAGATCAAATCATAATGCATATGATAGGGCCTTCATTAGCATGATTAGTGATGTATAACACCAACTTTGAGAGACGCCGAGGCCCTTATTTAGAATCTTAAATTTTTTAGCTAACTTTAATCTCCAAGCAGCTATGATAAAAAACTAATCCTGAATATGCGCATAATGCCCTTCCGTACTTCTGATTTTACAGCCCAACCTGTCGTGACACGATGCCCACTGTGTTTTGGAGGAGACGGTCGAGGAGTAACCAGGAACTTGAAAGGATGTATAGAAGATGTAAGCAGATTAGTATTATAGTGTCTGTAGGGGTGACGACAGTAAAATGTCAGTAAGGCAAACACAATTTTTTTGGACAATGCCCCTCGAAAAAAAGAGTTCATTTTATTTTATTTCGCAAACTGGGCACTGATTTAAGATATGCCTGGAACCCGAAACATTCATTTTTCAGCAGCTAATAGCCTTTTCCAACAATAAACACCGCATTACAGACAAATTACAGTTTGGCGACGCTCACCTTGGTCAAGGAAGATAAATTGCTGAAAATTTGCCACAAAAATGTTCTGACGAGCGCGCTGACCAGAAACAGATTTGCTTGATCTGAACTCCAACTTATTGTCAAGGATAAAAATGATCAAACTGCTATATATATCTCGAGCGCGCTCGTTCGTCAGTGTGTATTTCTGATTCGGGCAATTATGAAATCCCCTTCTAAGAAAAATAGACCACAAATTGGTTTATTTTCTATTGTCTATTGAACCAGGCTTAAAACAGGCATTCTATAACATTTGTATCAAGTATACACACTGGTACACTTTAAGTAATGCAATAGAATATGAATAATGTTTTCATTGGCGTACTCAATGTATACTTGAGGCACGGTTAGTGTCGAAAGGGTTCGAAAAAATAGGGCGTGGGCTTCGACCTTTCTCGCCAGCGCCTTAAAATTTATAAACTTTCCCACACTATCATGCCTCAAATATACGCCGTAACATTATTTCTTAATTATGCCATACTCATTTCGTATTCCCTATTAAGGGTACTGAGCCCTCCTATAGACACCTTTATATACCCTCTAGAATTTGTCTTTATACAGCTAAAAGTATGCCTTATGGCTGTGGTAATTTATGTATTTCTTGAAAGGGCATTTCATAAGCATTCCAAAATATATATAAATGTGTTCACTGTAAATCTCTAAGTTGTGAAGATATTTGAATTTAAAAAAAAATAATTTAAAAAAATGAGCCTTCTTTTTTAAATGGCTATTTTCAAAAATGTATTCAAGTTATCATAACTTACATCATCATTTCCTGTAGAAGACAACTCAATTTTGGTCTAGTTCTTATTCTATTGACATTTAATTCAACTTCAAAGTTCAAAACTGTGAGTTGCTCGATTTTGTAAAGAAATATTCCATTAAATGTCAACAGAATGAGAACTAAACCAAAATTGATAAAACTGACACACAGATTTCCTGTTGGAGTTGTCTACTACAGGAAATAATGAAGTAAGGTACGATAAGTTGAATACTTTTATGAAAGTACCATTTAAAAAAATAAAATAAAATTTTAACTTAATTTTCTTTTAAAATCCAAATATCTTCACAATCTACTGGTTTACAGTGAACAAATTTATGTATTTGGAATCCCCAAAGAATGTGCTTTCAGGAAATATATACATTACCATAGCTATGAGGCATACTATTAGCTGTATAAAGACAAGTTATATGAGGTGTATAATGTACTGTCTGCAGGAGGGCTCAGTATCCTTCAACAGAGAAAAATACCATGAGGGTAATTCTTCACATATTTTGTATTCAAATATTTCTTGTCTTCTCATATCATTGCAGGTGATTGTTCGGCGGTATTGTATTGCGTAGAACCAGTTCATCCGGTACAGAGGTTTGACTAGACTTGCTCTAAGTCCCCCGATTTTACATTTATTGATGTGCTCTGCAGAAGAGACTTTAATAACTCGATAATGAAGAATTTTCTGAGATTGTCGCGCATGCGCAATACTTCAGTCAGTCAGAAACACAGTAAGCTGATTAGAGAGCTATAACTGAAATCCTCGTTATGCTGTGTTAAAAGCTCATGTGGGGGAAAAATCCCATAGATGCATTTCTCCAAGTTAAAACGATTGGACAGATTTTAGGTTTAAATGCTTTCCTCTGAATCGCCATTAAGATAATCTTTGTGATTAATTGATTATTTTATTTTATTGCCACGAAGGAAATGAATTTAATTGTAAGTTCCGTCCAGTGAACGTACCATATATAGTGCCAGTTTGTACCAAGATATCGGTACTGCGAATTCACTTTTTGTACATTATTGAGAGAACAAAGAAGACCCTGTTCATGCAGCTGATCATTTTGCCCTATCTTTTAATCCAGGAGAATATTTTGAACTGGTGATAGTTTCATTACTGGTTTCACGTAATATTCGCCAAATTATACATTATTCTACGCCTGACACTTTCTTTAAATACTGGGGAAATTACAGTACATAAGAAAAAATTAATGTCAGTTATCACCAGGTCAAAATATTCTCCTGTGCTTCAAGATAGGGAAATATGAAATTATATGAACTAGTAGCTGGTCAGCTGAAGTCATGGGTCACTGCACAGACAGGCTCTTCTTTGTCCTCTCAATAATGTGCAAAGGTGGAGTCAAATGGAAATATTCCGACAAAGAAACTACCTAACTTGGAACGAAGGATAATTTGCATTGTTTATTTTCAGGTTATAAAGGTAACAGGCCAAGTTTTACTATGTTTACATTTTTGAGAAAGCGTGGTTCACACTCTCAAAATTACCGTGGTACATCATTAAGAATTCGCGCAAGTCTGAATGGCCTGGTGTCTTAAAACATCGACTGTTCACTCAGCCTGATGGAGCCTGTTAATGGGATATATAGGAACATCACATTCTCATTGTGATCACAAGTTTTATCTATTTTGTAAGCATTTATTCGTACTTATTAAACAAAATGAATCATAGTGAGATTATTCATTTTCTTATAACAATACTTTGGTCGTTTGTACTTCTTTTACCATATAAGATGGACTATTTAGGAGTTAATTACCATCTTAGTGAATGCATGGTATCGTGTAATTTGGTTGATCATGTAAGGAACTCCGGGAAGGCGCATGTATATACATTCCTAACTTTCACAAAGACAGTACACCTAGGTATTACTGATTTCAAAACCACTGACCCACTGAGATAAGAATGTTTGAAGTTTGACTTTGTCATTATGATCCCAACAATTTTGTTTTCAGCCATTACGATCAGAACAAGTTAATTTATGTATTCCCAAATTTGGTATTTGATAAACATGCCACAAGATGTTGCTTGGGATTGCATTTTGTTCAGGTATTATTCCCACCTGGGAATCAGCCTTTATCTCGAGGGGAAAAAAACTTTCTGAATTTGGTACATGGGTATCATGCCACAAAATATCATTTCAAACGTGTCCAACGACTAATCTAGTTAATACTATATATCATGATTTTTTTTCATCAACTCATAGAGTGAGTAATATATTTCAATATTTTTTAACTTTCTTAAATAATTAAATTGGAATTAGTGACCAATCTATTCCGATTGAAAATCAATCTATTAGACCCTCCCCCCCCAGTTTATTAGGTTCTATTACATTGATTTTTCAGTCTACATTAGATTCATTCTGTTCTTTTTCAATCTAATAGATTGAAAATAATTTCAATCGCACCGAAAGATTGACATTCTAATTTTGGAATTAGATTGGAATGAGAGACGAGATCTGATCTTCACAGATTAGAATTTCAATCTTTCGGTTCGATTGATTTTTTTTTCAATCTATTAGATTACAAAAGAACAGAATGAATCTAATGTAGACTGAAAAACCAACCTAATAGATTAAAATAAATTTGGATTGAGATTTGAAGGCCGTTGGTATAACAGCAACGGTTTATCTGACAGTATAGGCACACACATTAGGAGGTATACGATATGATGTCACAAGAATGACTTATAATGTGACCTCAATGAATCAAGAGAAAGAGAAGTCTTTTTTCAAATTTTATTTAATTCCCTTATCGAGCCAACTAATTAGCCCAGCTCATCAGATTGATAAATTCTAATAAAAACTTCCACACGATTTACCTCATTTTAAAGTTATTTTCTTGGGGTTTGAATCATATCAGAAGCAAATGAACGATGAAAGGAAATCCGATCTGTATAAATTGATGACAGTGGCAACGCGTGGTCAACCAGCCCTGTGTATATATAGGACGGGTATTTAATTAAATACCACACGTGTCACGGTTTATTTCACACGTCTCCTTAATTCCCTCCCGGACCTTAATTACGTGGTCACATTTTACACCTACCATCTATATTTTCCTAACGTGTCGTGGGTTAAGATGTGGTCTCAGATATAATTACAAATTGCTTGAAGCAGCCTAAGAAACTTTTTTAGTGGACCTTTAACTTGTGGTGCGTGTAAAACAACATATTTCCGATGGAGAAGGCACCTACGCTCATATACCAGCTTGCTTCACACGTCCCATACTCTCCTTGTTCCGCCGCTGATTCATACCGCCAAATATTCAATTTCATATCCAGACTGCAGAATTATCAGTTCGTAATTTTGTCTCTAGTACACGCTTAAAACTAAAGTGTTGAAACTTACTCGTAAAGTGTTGAAATAACCCTTTAAGTTTGTCCACAGGGACAACACTTAAATATGTAATCAGCCTCAAAATCGATGGATTTTTTAAACTCTCTCCCGTCTTTTTTCAGCAGCGAAGTTTGTTAAAGCATCGTAGGTATTATATTTGATGATAGTGGGATTGCCATACACAACAAATGCAAGAATATCTTGTCAGAGATTTGAAACTCTGCCCGCTTCGACGAGTTTTCTGTTTCGCCATTGAATATGTGCTGTATGTGAAGAGGAAAAGGACGTTTGAGCGACGTAGCGACACTCACGAATCTGAATGCTGAACAGCCGCAGCTATGGGATAACGTCCTGGCTCGTGCCTAAGATTCGGTAGATTGGCAGAGCATACGTAGGCAGAATACACCACACGTGTAAACGCTTGTTGATACGGTCGACGAAAAATACGAGAGATCCTGAAGAATCTTGGCGCCCACCATTGTCCGATAATTGTAAGCTAATGACAAGAGGATCTTTTTGTCCATTGTTGCTAAGAACAAACGACTGATTTGTAATTTTGTTTGCAGAATTCGATTTTGAGCGAAAAAGATCGAAAAAGGGACACTGGAAAACACCACGATATTACCTTTCAGTTTCAGTTTCAAGATTTCTAGAAACTGCACTTGATGTTGGTTGTTATAGTACAAGTGAAATGAACAAAGTTAGTCTGAAAGTGAATGTCCGGAGGGATCCTTCGTCTTCGTTTTGTAGTATTTTTTTTTGCACGTGCCATCACTGGGTACTGGAAGCGAAGAAAAATCTCTTTGACACTTTGGCATGAGCTATGAAACATACTTAAGATTTTATAATTAGGAACGAATGCTACTTCTGTTCTGTTTACTAGGCTAGTTTGAGATATCGCTTTTCAGATACCATGCTCGAAAATAGTAAGATGGTACAAAACTTAATACTGAAGGGATCCGGTCCGTGCAGTAATGTTGAAACCTTGAAAGTGTCTGAATCCTGATGATCTCCCTTGAATCAAAACACGCAGTAGTCTACAGTTGTGTCACAAGATTGATGTCCCTTCGTGTAGCCGACCCGTCGGCAGACGAAACGATGGGGCAGTTCACTTGCAATGGCATGGACTAAAGTTAACTGATTTAAAATTTGAAGAAATACATTTTAATTCGAAATCATTTGAACTCCTTGATATAGAAGGTGAAGGTATGGATATTCTCTATAGTCAATATATAGAATATGCCCCACTGTTTGATCCGCCGACTCTTGTGATGCAACGTCACAACTCGGGAATACCGTATTAATTTGAAGCGTAATTTGGATTTTCGAATCGGACCAAAAAAAGTATCTTGCACGACTAGGCCCCATGTGGGACCTGTGTACCAAATTTCAGAAATATCCATGAAGTAGTTCCTGAGAATCCACGATAACAATGTTTCAAGGGGAAATTCAAGATGGCCACCTGGCGGCCATATTGGATATTCGAATCGGCCCAAAAAGCAATCTTGCACAACTGGACCACAAGGGGAACCTGTGTATCAAATTTGAGAAAGATTCATGCAGTACTTCCTGAGAAATCACGATAAAGTTTCATGCGAAAATCCAAGATGGTTGCCTGGTGGCCATATTGGATTTTCGAATCAGACCAGAAAAGGTATGTTGCACAAGGGGAACCTGTGGACCAAACTGAGAAAGATCCATGCAGCAGTTCCTGAGAAATTGCAATAACAAAGTTTCATGGGGAAATTCAAGATGGGCACCTGGTGGCCATATTGGATTTTGAAATCGGACCAGAAAAGATATCTTGCACAACTAGACCACAAGGGGAACCTGTGTACCAAATTTGACAAAGATCCAAGCAGTACTTCCTGAGAAATCTCGATAACAAGGTTTCATGGGGATATCCAAGATGACTGCCTTGTGGCCATATTGGATTTTCGAATCGGTGGCCATATTGAATTTTGGAATTGGACCAGAAAAGATATCTTGCACAACTAAGCCACAAGGGAAACCTGTTTACCAAATTTGACAAAGATCCATGTAGTAGTTCCTGAGAATTCACGATAATATTCCTACGAAGTAGGCTACAGATCGCAAATTGTCTGGTAATGAGTGAGTCAGTGAGTGAGTGAGTCAGTCAGTCAGTCCATCCGAATTCTTTCGTCGGCAAAATAAGGAGAACCGTTGACATTAGAACCTTGATTTTTGGCATGAACGTGGATTAGGGCATTGTTACCAGCAAGTTCTGAGTTCTTGATTTATAATTATTTTTTTCATTATTTATTTATGGCTCAGCGAGTGCACTGTCAGGCCCATCGGGAACCCTTGGTTGTGTGTTTCACTGTATATATAACACAGTACAAAACCTGGTGGGTTATGCCATCCGTAATTGTTTTGAGAGCTAGAGGTCACAGCAGTGTAGCTAGGTCACCCCCAATAGGCCTATAAACAGATCAGAACTAACAGTCTGATAGGCTTGGGATTCGAGAATGCAGTTAATACTGCCATGGTGTAATAATTAAGTTGTTCTTAGAGGTCAGAGCAGGGGAGACAAGAATAAAAACAGATCTGTCTGGGAGTTAAAAAAATATCACAACAGATGGTACCGGTATTACATTAAACCATCGACAGTGCAGATTCTATGAGTTCACATGTTGACGTCTTTATTAATTTATTACCGTCCCAGGGGACATTTGAACAGCTGCCCTTAACTTGAGACACACACTTTTGCTATATACACACATGTTTTGATTAACTGCTACATTATGGGAAACGAAATTAAACAGATATGTAATCAGTATTAAGAGGCTGTACTTAAGATGCTAAGCGCAATCCTCAAATTCTACATTCATCAGATTGCCGATACCCAAAATGTGTTGTCTCATATATCTAGATAACAACGTGATGTAGAGATGCTATTTATTCGTCTTTTTACCGGTCATGCTCAGGAGAATGACATAGAATCATTATTATCTTGTGCCGAGAAGGTGTTGGTCTTCAGTTGAATTACTGTAAACTACATAAATGCTACCTTTCTACTATAGGACTATATATAAGAATGTGTTGTATTGTTGGGAAAATAATGCGATTCAAAAAGTTGTTTTTGGCCTGGACAAGGGCACTGAAAACCATTAAAGACACGTAAAGCCTGAAATCTACTGAACTTTTTATTATTCAATCTGTTTCCTTTAGTTAAAAAATTGTAACACTAAATCGGCGATCGTTATTTATTTTTGGAATGAAGGCGCATTATGAGACTGTTACCAACAAGTTCTGAGCTGACCTACTTTTGATGAAAATTTCTGGTGATTTTTGATGAAAATCACTGGTGATTCTGACTTGGGCAGTGCCCATCTTAATATAGGCAGGATTTCAACTGGGGGTGGGGATTTCCAAGAGTTCAGTTCGCGTCGGAGTCCTAATGCCTACCCTACTTCGTAGGTGTTCGCGTCGGAGTCCTAATGCCTACCCTACTTCGTAGGTCCTGTGACGTTAGTCACACTGCTCATGTTTCAAGGGTAAATTCAAAATGGCCGCCTGGTGGCCATATTGGATTTTCGAATCGGACCAAACAAGGTATCTTGCACAACTGGACCACAAGGGAAACCTGTGTACCAAATTTGAGAAAGATCCATGCTGTACTTCCTCAGAAATCACGATAACAAGGTTTCATGGGGAAATCTAAGATGGCCGCCTGGTGGCCATATTGGATTTTCGAATCGGACCAGAAAAGGTATCTTGCACATCCAAACCCCAAGGGGAACCTGTGTACCAACTTTGAGAAAGATCCATGCAGTAGTTCCTGAGAAATCGCGATAAAAACGTTTCATGAGGAAATCCAAGATGGCCGCCTTGTGGCCATATTGGATTTTCGAATTGAATCAGAAAAGGTATCTTGCACAACTAGACCCCAAGGGGAACCTGTGTACCAAATTTGAGAAAGATCCGTGCAGTAGTTCCTGAGAAATCGCGATAACAAGAATTGTTTACGGACGGATGGACTGACGACGGACGGACGGACGATGGACCACGGACGAAAAGTGATTTGAACAGCCCACCATCTGGTGATGGTGGGCTAAAAAGGCATGCCATGTCGTTTATTTTTTAAAGACAAATTGCTTCTATTTTCTCGTGAGTGGTGGAAACAAGTTGAGTTTTTTGCGATCAGATTTGTAGTATGTCACTTTCGCGGAGTTTGGGAGAGATCGATTCCAGACTAGATTTGAGGCTGATTACATCTTTAAAGAGCAGTCCCTGTGGACACACTTAAAGGGTTATTTCAACACTTTACGAGTAAGTTTCAGCACTTTAGTTTTAAGCGTGTATCACGTGTTCAGCTATGACCAGTCAGCGTTAGTATGAGGAATTCGAGATGAGCAAATCATTACAGCAAAACGACTGGATAACGCAAAAAAGCAATTCTAGGAGTCAATAGGTGAATATCATGAGGTTTGAATTAGCGGAGGAACAAGGAGAGCTATAGACGTAGTGACACAAGCGATTATGTGAGCGTAATAGTGAGCTTACCCTGTAAATTGGCCTAACTGTGATTCTTCCACTAATATACGACCTGATTTGCAAGTGATACTTCTATGTAGAACCAAATCGGTTCTGTGCTGCTGAGTTGAAATCGAGTTTCTAGGTTTGCTTTCAATTCAACGGTACCAATGGCTATCGTCTATACGGAAGCGTAGTAAGATACGACGAATTGAAGCTATATTTCATTGAATAAAATTTCCATGTAAGGTCATACCAACTTGATGTCGGTTGTATTATCTGTAGCTGGAAATCACAGTTTCATGCAATCTCGGTGAGCTCAGATGTTATTCAGTTATAGAGTGGTCCAATCTAAGTAAAGTAAGATGGAGTTATCACGGAAATAACATAAAACCAAAAGTATATAATACTTCGGGAGGGGTCACCATTCCTTCCCTATACCCCCTTCCAAGACCAGATTGTTTCCCATCGCACCCAGTCACATTATCCTGGCGCCGGGTCAGCCAGTCCTTCATCTATCTTATAAATGCTGAGCGTCAAGCGAGGAATCAACAAGTTCCATTTCCCATGTCGTTGGTATGACTCGACTGAGGATTGATTACAGGACCTGCCGCGTAGATCAAGGAAAATAAAACGATATGGATAGAACGATGGAACGAGAACGACAGGTTCTGAGAACAGTGATCCGATAACAAGGAAATGGGAATAGAATGAGAAACAATAGAATGCAGAAAACAGCATGTTTGTCAATTTGAAGAAGACTGTTTTTTGATGTGTATAAACTGCCCGGTCTGTTTCAAATTGCCTTTTCTGTAACATTTGTGTCAATAACATCGAGCTAACCGTGCATTTATTAAACGTTTTAGCACGGTTATGTGAAATCAACACGCGTCAAGTGCCGGTATTCATTGGGAGATTCCATTTCACAAGTCGGATGAGGAAAGGGACGTCTGCTTTCATACAAGTAACAATCGAATAGAACAAACAAATAAATTACAAGATGAAATTTCTTTCTCAAGTTTAACTGTTGTTTCCATCGTGAAACTGATTAACAAAGCGACACAAAAAGACATATATCCACGTAATTTCTACACAGCGGACAGTATCACTCTCCATTTGAGAGACCGCATAAACTCGTCCACTGATGTTGGCACGATGCCAACCGAGACGGGATCAGCGTGCCAATATCGCTGGACGAGTTTTTTTCAACAAAGGGGAGAAAGGATGTCAAAGTTTACCATATTATTTCAACTTTCATTTTAATTTTTGTTGATAATCAATTTGAGTCGTGCAATAGGATAGAAATAATGTTTTCATAGGCGTGCTCAATGGTTATTTTACGCACAGTTAGTTTGGGAAAGTTTATAAATTTTAGGGCGCGGGCTTCGCCCTTGCCCAAAAATATAAAAGTAATGATGCGTAAAATAACCATTGAGCACGCCTATGAAAACATTATTTGTTAATTAAGCCTCTCCTCCCGACGTGCGATGGACATACGAGCGAGCATAGGAATAAATCTTTAATGGCAATCTTTATTGGCCCTCTCGCTTGCAGTTGAACAGATGAAAACAGGTAGTGAAAGATCGTCAGAGCTCACATTGATGAATACAAGTAGATATTAGGCAAGAATGGAATTAGTTTGACTATCACGCAGACATGTCACTTTATAAATGAACTTTCCGAAAGCATATATTACTTTTCTCCTTTTTCGAGTTCATCAGCTCTACAAATTTAACAAGCAGCCAGAGGATGCTAGGTCCCCCGCCGAAATGGCAGCAATATTTTTTAGCATTGTTGGTCTCAGGGGATATACATGAGGGAGGCAACTGCTGCTTCATAGGCGTTGGATGTGGAAGGGTCTTTCTGCCTTCCCAAGTTTTAAGATCAACTCAGAATGATTGACTGAAAGTTGATTGCTTCTGTGATATAGTTTCCATGCAGTGAAGCACCGAGAAGCATCCCCAAGTGACATCTCAAGGCATTATCTGCAAACCAAATTTGACGAGAAGCTGAAGGCATCAACCTGTTGCCCGGAAACCAATTTTAAATTTGCCACCAGTTGTCGCCACCTGTAGGTGCAAGTGAGCGAAATGCAATCCCAAGCATCATCTCATGGCATGGTAGCCTACATGTATTAGCCTATAGTATCTTCTACAGGGGGCCAATGATCGGCTGATGCAGCAACAACAGCATTTTCGCAGTTAGACGGCAGATTTTGAAATCAAAAACGAGGCCGCGCTATGTCATCAGTCAACTGAGACAGTCGCGTGGTTGTGTATGAAGATTGGGGTGGGTCTTATCTAATAGTGATCCAATGAAAATGCTCGTATTAGTTTAAAATGGCGGGGTCGAATGACCAATCACTGAACGGGAGACAGCTGGAACAGTACGTTGACACCGTCTGTTAATACAGGGGCGTCGGAAGCAAATTCAAAGTGGTACGGCCACTATCATTGCACTTTAGGTGAGGATCCAGGGGCCGCCCAGGCCCCAGATGCTCCTGGGGTCTAGATCGCCGAAGAAGCGTTCTGAGCGATTTCTGGCGTCAATCAAAATCACTCTGCATTGAAGTGTATTTTTAGTTCTTTCCTAACCCTTTTACCATGAAAACGCAATCGATGGTTTTCTGCGATGCTGAATTACAAAAAATTGTGTATAGTATAGTACTTTATCCTAGGCACATCGTGTAGAAGTAACCGAGATGATGCATCGATAATGTATACCAAATTTTACATTGAGCATTTGAACAGTGTCAGAGATAGAGATCATTAATGATTTTACATAAATTAAAGATGGTTGCCCATCCTTCCCGTCACTCAGAGGAACTAATGTGGTTATTCATTAATGCAAGTCTCTTCATACATCGATGCTGTAAATCAAGTTTCGTATAGAACATTTGAATGGTATCAGAGATAAATCTCATTAAAGATTTTGAATAAATTAAAGATGGCCGCCAAGATTTCCGCCCAATCAGAGAAACCAGATCTGTCATTCATCGTAAGTCTCTTTGATGCATCAATGATGTATACCAAATTTTACACTGAGCACTCCCAACGGAATCAGATATAGAGATCATTAATGATTTTGCCTAAATTAAAGATGGCCACCAAGGTTTTCAGTCAATCAGGTCCCGATTCAAAGTATCTGGATGTATCGATGATATATACCAACCTTCATATAAAACAATTGAATGGTAACCGAGATATGTAGGCTATCATTATCGATTTTGCATGAATTAAAGATGGCCTCCAGGGTTCCCAGCTAATCAGAAAAGCCTGTTTGGTAATTCGTTGAAAGTTGCTTGATGTATCGATGATGTAGATCAAATTTCGTATTGAACAGTTGAATGGTTTCCGAGATATGGATCATTATCCATTTTGCATGAAATTAAAGATGGCTGCTAAGGTTCCCACCCAATCAGGTCCCAATTCTATAGGCTTCTGGTCCTTGACTAGGTAAATAAGCATAGCAAATTTTGAATTCATCAGCGGAACAGTTTTCCGGCTATCTCGCTCACGAACGGACGTACGGACAGACGGACGTACAAGATGATGACAATACCCCATGGCCAAAATTGGCCGAGGGGTAAAAACATGGGTCTGTGCCTGATAAATTTTAAGCCTTTTGGGGTTGCAACTCATTCATAGAAAGCTCCCTGTATATGAACAACTGCACTGACAACTGCATGCCATCATCTGTCAGTCTGAAGACCGGCAAGGTTGAATTTAGTTCAATTCAGGAAATTGATTATATGCACAGTGTGCACCCAAACATTAGGAACACAGTTGTAATTAATATAGTAATATACATGTGTGGACACAAATGATTCGTGCAGAAGCTTCAGGGTAAATCATATGATGTGCAATACAATTATTTGTTTATACAAACAACAGACACAAGTATTGCATGAACAAATATTTATTAATGAAGAAATATTTGGCTGAACTGTTTAGTTTGTCCGTCGCTAATGGTTATAGCTTGGACTCGAACCCATATGATAGCAATAGTAATTGGTGAACTATGGAGGTTCACGAGGTCCCAAGAGGACATGCGGTGACTGGAGGTCACAAGGTCGACATGGCAAGTGGTGCACTATGGAAGCTTCCAAGGTCCATAAGGACATGTAAATTAGTTCACAAGGTCCAAGAGGACGAGCGATTGTACCGAGATGACTACAAAGATTTACTTAATTGTATAATAAACATTTTATGCCAGACAGTTAATGTCTGGGATAACATGATACCCCCATCCTTTCTTTAGGAGGAGAGGGGGATAGGTGGTGGGTTCAAGCGAATACGTTCCTCTCCTAGAACCATCTCTATCAAACTGAAACGCATTTACTATGGGTTCATTGATGGCCCACGTGGATACACATTGATTGGCTCAAAGAGATGGCGCCATGTCTGCTGATTGGTCCGGGATACAAGCAGTCAATAGGATAAAACAAGCGGGAGATGATCTGATTGGTTACGCTAGAATCCTCTTTTATGTGTCTGTTTGTACAAACCACAGTCAATGTTAACCATTGACTTGCAATTAGCAAAATTGAAGGAAATGTTGTCCTTCGTTTAAGATGACACGAAATTCAAAAATCAGGGATTCAGTACTGCGGGGATTTCCCTGCCAGTTATTTCACATTATACTTCTGAAATAAAATATGGTTCATGCAAAAGCTTTAGGGTAAATCATATGATGTGGAATAGAATGATTTCATATAGCAAAATTGAAGGCCCATTTTGACTGGAACGGACAAGAAGAAGAGAAACTCAGTGGTGCCACCTTCAGGCAGATGTTGCTGAAATGCAATACGGACTGGCGTCCTGTTGCAAGGAATGCGTATTCCGAATTTCGGAATAATCCAACACAGCATTAGGAAGTTATCGCTTCGAACAGATGTACACGGAAAAAAAATCTATTTTGACCCAGTGGCGCCACCTTCAGGCCGATGTTGCTGAAATGCAATACGGACTGGCCTCTTGTCGCAAGGAATGCGAATGCTGAATTTCGGAAGAATCCAACAAAGCGTTAGGAAGTTATCGCTTCGAACAGACATGCACGGACGTACACGAACATCCACGGACTCAAAGAAGCAAGAACCAGTGGCGCTACCTTCAGGCAGATGTTGCTGAAATGTAATACGGACTGGCGTCTTGTCACAAGGAATGCGTATTCTAATTTTGGAAGAATCCAACAAAACTTTAGGAAGTTATCACTTCGAACAGACATGCACGGACGTACACGGACATCCACGGATGCAAAGAAGCAAGAACTAGTGGCGCCACCTTCAGGCAGATGTTGCTGAAATGCAATACGGACTGGCCTCTTGTCGCAAGGAATGCGAATGCTGAATTTCGGAAGAATCCAACAAAGCGTTAGAAAGTTATCGCTTCGAACAGACATGCACGGACGTACACGAACATCCACGGACACAAAGAAGTAAGAACCAGTGGCGCCACCTTCAGGCAGATGTTGCTGAGATGTAATACAGACTGGCATCTTGTCGCAAGGTATGCATATTCCGAATTTCGGAAGAATCCAACAAAGCGTTAGGAAGTTATCACTTCGAACAGACGTACACGGACATTCACGGATACGAAGAAGCAAGAACTAGTGGCGCCACCTTCAAGCAGATGTTGCTGAAATGCAATACGGACTGGTGTCTTGTCGCAAGGAATGCGTATGCCGAATTTCGGAAGAATCCAACTAAGCGTTAGAAAGTTATCACTTCGAACAGACATGCACGGACGTACACGGACATCCACATACGCAAAGAAGCAAGAACTAGTGGCGCCACCTTCAGGCAGATGTTGCTGAAATGCAATACGGACTGGCGTCTTGCCGCAAGGAATGCATATTCCGAATTTCGAAAGAATCCAACAAAGCGTTAGGAAGTTATCGCTTCGAACAGACATGGACGGACATCCACGGACACAAAGAAGCAAGAACCATTTTAAAGTCCCCGGCCGCGTTGCGGCGGGGGACAAAAACGCTTGGTCGTCTCCAATGATAGAGTTTGATGGTATTGGTACACAATTTCAGATATAGCGGACATTTAATTACAAAAGCATATTCATGTTCTATTTCGCCCTCATCACTCATTTCACAGATTCTACTATTGTACCACGGCGGTCAGTTTCTATGTTTAAATGATGCATGATGAGCTGATAAACTAAAAAAAAAAAAAAAAAAAAAAAAAAAAATCAACGCTAATCTGTACCTTCTATTTCCCGAAACCAGATTCCTTTTGAAACCACTAGACCCTATGGGGTTCATGATCATACCCTTTTATTGAATATTTTCTTAAATGTATTTTCATTAAATGACTCTGGATATATCCAGATTTCCATAAAGGCGTACTCCTCCAATGTATATCCATGGAGCCTACTGGTATATATCATTATTTTTTTAGATGCAATACGAACATGTTGAAGTTTATGAGCATCTGGTAATTACGATGCTGTTCATCCTGTATTCCACTCACTGACAGACATCTGGAGATTCATCCCGCAAGCACCCTAATGTGGCAATGGTTTGAGGCATAACATCAATTTCGGGTGGGGTCGTTGGCAATCTTAATAAACTAATATCCTGTCAATGCTCCACAATCGTACATGTCGCTATATATAAAAGCGATAGGATTTAATTTTAATTAGATTGGGTCGTTGGGTGCGAACGGTCTAGGCCTCTTTAATAGCGCCGAGATGTATATGCTATTTTCCTATGTTGGACAACACAGTACTGGGCTGTCTTAAGCATAGGACCCCCCCCTCCCCAAGAAATCCTGGTGACGCCCATAAACTTTTACACAGTATATTATGGTGGCGCTCAGTTATAGCTTATCGCTGCGAACAATGTAGACTTCAAAAGGGGAAATACTGGCCGAGTTCAACGACGTCTACATTCGATTTTGTGATCATGTGAACTGCAATATGTACCTGTAATTGCTAGTGGTTATGCGTCATTGGTAAACGGGAGCATGTGGTGAACGGAATAATGGTATGCTCTGCCTGACCAATGCTCGTCGTATCACGTTGGAGTTCCCACATAAGTAAAACAGTTCCAAGTTATTTCTGCTTTTGGACAGGAAGTTTACTTAGAGTCACTTGGAACTCCTGTTTTGCTCTCTCTTTCTCACTCAATGCCCCCTATTCCCCTTCCCCCCCCCCCAAACTTTTAATTAAACTATGTCCTATATATATTGAAAACAGATTATCAATCATAAACTGAAAGTTGACGAAACAGCTGTATATTCGCTCGATAGTTGGGTAAACCAGAGGAGGGCGAAGGTTATATAGTTCAATCTCCATTGACGTCAGGTTGTGCGAGCGATAGCATTGGCGATATTAAAGTTCAGTCAGCAAAACACAGAAATAGTAAACGCAAAACATGTGTGTCAAATGTCAGATACTTTGACTCACTCTAGTATATTATAGTCCCGACCTTTACTGACATATTATTTACTGCTTTGGACTTGTTTCCCTGGTTGACCCGATTCCGACCACGCTTTCAACACAAGGGAGACGATTAGTCGAATGAGCTGAGAAGCATGGGCTCTGACCAATCGCATCAAGGAATATCGGTTTCCAGGATCTTATTCGGTGTCAAACTTGAAAAATATTTTGCTTTAGAATCGTTTAATCGTCTCAATATTTTATCACAACCACGTCAATAACATTCAATATGCAGGATATGACCTGTGACTTGGTGTGACCAGTTTTACTATAAAATGAAAGAATATTCACAGGAAAGTCAAAACGGTCTGAGGCAACTGAGGACGCTTGGCAGTGAACTGAAGAAAGGGTGAGTTTCGTTGAAGATATTATATATATCGATCGAAATGCACAAACGAATCATTACGTTTGGATATTTTCCTTTTCCTCTTATTGTCCTGAGCGGAATGAAGCAAATATGTAATCACTGTACTTCAATAATTTCAAATAGCTTCGATTTAATGGGATTTCTACTGTTCTGCTTGTTCGACGTTTTAACAATGTAACATAAAAATGAGAGTTTGACTGAAAGAAAAAAAGAAAAAAAAGCTTCATTTTATATGGAATATTGGTAGGCTCAGCTGTAGAAAACATCAGCACAGAATGGCTTTTATACCGAGATGCTCTAAACATTTAAATTTATTCCTACATCGTTTATTAATTTAATCCTATCAGAAGTGGATGAAAACTTCTGATCCTCAGAAGTGGATGAAAACAAATAGTTTCATCCACTTCTGATCCTATATAGAAACCAGAGCAATGGAAAATAAAAACAAACCGAAATTAGTTATCGTATACCCTTTTCATTTGAGTACCGGTGTGATGGATAAGAATGTACTGGTGATTGGTGTCCCTTTCCATATCCTTTTCTATTGCAACTAAGGACGGACACTTGTCCCCAATGTGGAGAAAAGTGTCCTATCTGGGTTAGAAGATAGGGGCCGACACTCTTAGCCACCGGACATTCTTAGCCTCCACACCGGCATTATGTAGCTCTGAACCCAAACACCATCTCCCAAAAGTAGATCTTTCTAGCCCTAAGCATGACATGCCATCATATATTTCACTCGAACCACACAGGGTGGTAGGAAAGGTACAACGATATGTACATATATTATGGCGACCACATATACTTTGAATCAAACTAAGGGATATATATATATACATTTTTTACATTAAAATATACAATAATTACAAACATATTTGACCCACAAGCAAATGAACACATTCATTAATATTTACCATATCTTAATTAATTTTATACATATTTTTCATATGCTGTGATGAATTAGTGCTGCTTAATTCAGTTATAACCTCCAATACACTTCGTATGTGTGTTTTTGCGACAAATATGGCTAACATATGGCAAAGTTACAGAATATGAACTAAGGGAAGTAACTTAACTTGTAAGGAAAGGATTTTTTCCTTTTACATTGATGGCGAGAGTTATTCCCCTGTATTCAGAAATGTCTTGGTCTTTGCATGCGCTACAACCATAGTATCGGAACCATCGTTCTATATTAACCTGGTTCGGTTCCATCTCTAGTTCAAAATCGACCGTTCTGAATTTAATACATAA
This sequence comes from Hanleya hanleyi, assembly GCA_036873755.1. Classification (NCBI taxonomy): domain Eukaryota; kingdom Metazoa; phylum Mollusca; class Polyplacophora; order Lepidopleurida; family Hanleyidae; genus Hanleya; species Hanleya hanleyi. Next base: position 85,247 of record JAVTVY010024571.1, read on the forward strand.
AGGAGGGAGTGAGTGAATATGATTCAACGTCGGTAAGAAATAAAATTATATATGGTATACACCGGCTTTATGCCTATAACCTATTATAATAATGTGGGAATTAGTATTACAATATGGTATAGGCATACAACCCGTGTTTACTACATAGTGTTTTATTTCTTTATTTTTCTGGAAAATGTTATTCATATATGATTATGATTCTGCGAGGGACGTAGGCCTTGGAACAAACGGGCCGGTAACTAATAGAAATATATTATATATGTGTAAACACACCACGGGTAGGCCTGTACAGCCAACACAAACCACAGCCCACGCATATGTGTGCCTCATACCGGATTTATGACAGGCACAATTTCTGATCAAAAGCCCCCAGAATAGAAAGCATTCTGAAATAAGGGTTAAGCGGTTTTATGATGAATTGCCTAGAGCTTTTCAGTGCACTTAAGATTGTTTTTGTCCCAGCCCCGATTTCTTGAAACGAATTATGCATTAAATGATAAGAAACCTGACGGCGATGAAGTAAACATCCGTGTTCAATTTTATTATGCTTTGTTTTCTGCTTCGTTTTGTGCAAAAAAGGCATTATATAACAATGGTTCATATCATGCACATTTGGTTCAGAACAAAGGTAGGCCTATTGAGATATATAGTTTGCGGGCATTTGCTAATGACTTACGTGCAGTTTGTAGCATTTTCTTTCGGTCAACTTCACTCAGAAGCACATATCGCTTTCATATCTTATATTATATCAGCATGCTTATGCAATCGATATCAACAATATACCCAGGATCTATAGTATTTTTCGCTAACCCGTTCTTCGGATTGCGAAAATATTTATATTGTAATGTTTTTGAAAAAAGAAGAAAAAAAAAAAATCAGTACGTCATGATGAGCATGCACAGTCGAGTAGTGGAGAAAGCGGACATGTTCGGGTGCACATGGGCTTTTCAATCCAGAGATGTGTAGTACATGTAACAAAAGCAATTGGTTTTCTTGTTTTTGAGAAAAGTAATCTCTGCATGAGGTAAATTTGATTTCCATCAATTGTCTTCTTTGGAGAATATAAAACATAATTTTAGGCAAACTAGAGACGAAGTCTTTTGATATTCGCTATAAAGCTGTTTTAGAGCCTTATCATTCCACCTGGGTTAAACGCCATCAGGCTTATTGTTCAGATGACTATTGACCATCCATTCTGTGTACCATAATATTAGTTTACGATTGAATTGTCGGACTTCAGGGTGAGCAGTCCACATGCGTTCTGTGTGTGCGTGCATGGTGATAACCAAATGTTGAAGTGGGACTCTTAAATTGCATTGCGGCACACCCATTAACCTTCGGTCAAAGAATAGTAATAATTATGACTTCCCAACATGTATTGGTCAGTATTCGATTTTATGAAGAATTAAGTCTGATACCGTTTAACCTAGGTAAAACGAAAAGTGCTGAAAATTTGAACTGAAAAAATGAAATAATCCGTAATATACTTTTTTTTATGATCCAGAAAAGACAATTAATATATAACAAATCGCTGAACTTACACAATCGACAAATTCGAAGAAAACTGTAGCTCTGACACCCTGTCCTCATGGCAAGTGGGGAATGTGAAATGTTAGCTGGTTTTAGTATATAAGGCCTTGCCCAAATCCTCCCATGCATCAGTTGAAGTAATTTTCTCAGCAGACAAATACTCCAGAAACACTAGTAAACATGAATAAACAATGAAAAGATAAATGGAATGATATGCAACATTTACCTAGATATTTTATAAAAATTTGTATACTTTGAATATTTTTGGATTTTCTCGTTTTCAGTCAATCTAAGGAACCTCATCGTGTATTCTATTTGTGAAAATATCGAACATCAACACACTCATATACCGATATTACATTCATTACTGGTACACAAGATAGATAAAGAAGTAATAAATATCGTATACTATAATGTTTCACTGATCATTTACTGGAATATGTATTATTCGAGAAAGAAATTTTAGAACTTTCCCAGCACCTTGGCAAACTACCACAACGTGATGTGTTACTGGAAAACGCCTTAAAGGGCATGACTCCATTATTGTGATTGTGCGGATATTGAGGTATACCGCCTCGCTCATATCCACAAATATACTCTATTCCGGTCGAAGTTATTATTCATGTATGTTTTTTGTTTCTCTTGAAATCACCCCATATCTTGCAGGTTGAAATACCACTAATTATCTTAACCAGCCACCCACTCCACTATAGTATTTGTTTTATTTTAAAATATTCATTTCTACAGTATAATAGTGCCACATCCCACAATGTCACAACTGAATGAGTACGTTTAATCAAAATGAAATCATATGTACAATAGGCACCGTGACGTTATTTTTTCCGCTGGAATAATAATATGTCACCGGTGACCGGAAATGACCCCAGGCAAAGGCTATTCAAATGTGATATAGTTCAACATGTTCAAACAACCCACGCTGAGGAATGGTTGAAAGCTGAAGAAATTAGGTTACAGCCGAGCTGAGTAGGCGACACTAAGCATACAGCCGTCGCCCGCAATGATTTTTGCTTCAATAGTAACAGAATATTAATTCATTTGAGGTCGTTAAAGGGTAAAACCGATCCGGGGCTTGCACTAAAACGTGACTGACCGCATGAGTTCTGATTCGTAAATCGGGGAGCTTTACTATCTATAACCTTGGAAATCTTTTTAGTCAGTGATAACTGGTCTAATAGCGACCTGACCTGAAGTTGACAAAATTATCATAAATGTCATCTTATTGGTGCTTTCTTGGAATAGTAGCAACATCTGATTCATATTTATCATATTTACACAAGTTATCAATAGTTAAAACATCCGCCCTAGGTTAAAGAGATAAGGGAGAGCCAGGGCAATGAACCGGAGCTCACACGGTCAATGCACCTGTCTAAGGATTAACTTGGATTATAGTGCAAACCAACCATTTAATGCACTCGGAGGGTAATAATAATATAGAGAAAGACTGGATACAATCGCACAGAAGCGTATTTTCCTGATGCATATATATGCATTGGAATGCAAATCAACCTATCGTTGGTCTTAAAGAAATGGTACTAATGCATTTTCCCTGATATATCTGTTCTAAAGTGAACCAAAATATTCACGCATTAAGGATCCTTTTCATTTTATTAGTATTTTTCCATTTTTCTTAATAATATCCTACGCATGAGACAAACCTCTATAAAAATATATATGCATACCTTAAATTGATACATAAACAGATTTGCACGGCTAGTAATAAACACGAAGCACTGGGTGCATTATATGTCGAGACAAGCCCGACATAAAAGTAAAACTTGTGGTACAGGTTTTGATATATTTTAGGCCGAACGCGGATTCGGTAGCGGAAATGATGACCACTTGTCACTTAAAACCGATCGTACGACTGGTATGCACTGAGACAGGTGTGTAGGCTAGTTCATTCATACCCCGATTGAACTTTCATACAACATACCCCAAGGCCATATACATAGGTACAAACATTGAATTTTTTTTATCTAGTCGTTGTTGACCATTATCTACGTCATAATTAGTTGCAAAGAACTGCAACAGGGCCTTTGTTGTGTATTCTAAACTCGTAGGAGTTTTCTATACAACCGGAACAAATTTTGTGTTCATATTTTGTGTTACTAATTTAGAGGGGCTGGCTCAGAGGGCGTTAGAACAAAAATAAATATTCGAATAAAAATAAAAATTACGTGGTCGGGAAAGTATATAAGTCCCAGAAAATATCAATCTAGCCACAACTTTGGGAGAGATAATTTAGTAGACACTAATTACTACAGCAAGCCTGGTGAGTATATGATCTTACAGTTTAATATTGATTCCTTAATGGGCGATTCACGCTATAGTTCAAGTTAATCTCTGGACAACCCATGTCTGGCCTCTATGATAAGGTGCGGTACACTGACACATGGCTGGCCGCTTGAACTCCGGTTTGTCATTCAGAGTGCTTCACTATGCCTTTAGCCAAGAATATATTTTTAATCGATAATAACTGGTAAATTTTCGACCTGAGGTTGCCAGGGTTATCTTAAATGTGAGCGTAATGGTCCTTTCTTGGAAAGGTGGGAATATTTGACCCATATTATCATGTTTACTTATTAATAGTTGAAAAACCCGCTCAATGTTATGAACATAGGAAAGAGACCATGAGAACAACCTGAAGCTCACGGTGGCCCACGCGCTGTGCACCAGTGTCGCCGACACCGGGGCAAGACAGCAGTATCCAAGGATTGATGCGAAAATCTACCATTTTAAAAACTATACTAATTAATGTTATTCTATTGTTTGCAATTAGTCCTTATATAGTTTATGATTGAAGAGCCGAGGCGATATGCATCCGATTGTATTTGGTTGCTTCATATTGTATTTGGTATATTATGATTTGAAAAAAAAAATTGAGTAAAAACTATTTATATAGCTATAGCAACTAAAAGCAATCAAACTGTGCTAAAAAGGACCAATGTCTTCTGACAATGAAACATAACATCAGATATTTAACCTAGATCACAGATATCACAAATCGGTAAAAGAGAGTTTAGTTCAGACGATCAGGATGTACTTGGGTATAATTAATCTTTTCCCAACCGATTAAATACCCTAGTTTACCGTAACGCTTTATTGACACATCAAGGAACAAGTAGTAAGTATGATACCTTGGCAGGGAATCGAACCCACGCATGCGCTCTAAAAGTAACGCGCTTTATTAACACTTCCAAGGGTGCCCCAAAATACAGCACTTAAATTTATAGTTTTTTTGTCTTTGAGAGTACATAGTATCGTGTTGGGGTAGTTCAAGAGTTGAAAAAACTACACACCCAATTATGACAAATAAACTTCAATTAGAATCTGTCTTAATTAAAACTTTATGTTTTGTTTTCTATTTTCAGATCAAACTCGATAATCCAATAAACACCGATACCATGATGATGACTGTAACTCTTGTCGTGTTGTTGTTTGGGGCGTGTTTGGCCATGCCCACCCAAAACGGCACCACAGAAATGGCTACAGATGTTCCGCCTACAGAGGGCGCTACCACCACGGAGGCACTTCTTGACGCCACAACTCAGGAATATATTGGTAAGATGAAACCCGTAAATTTAAACCTGTTTGCGTCTCATTGAAAGCGAAAGAGAAAGTTAAAAGAAGAAAAAACATCCTTCTGTCAGTTATGTATTCGGTGGGTTAGTTTGTGGCAGCTTAACATATCTATTACAGTGTTTGTGAGATAGGTTCAACATTGATCAGCGGGGTTCAAGGTCCTTAATGTTAACATTGTTTGAAAATAAGTTCTTTCTCGGAGGGTATAGGCCTGCCTTTCAATCAGCCTATCAGAATCTACGCCACATCTCTGTGCAAACATAATTAAAATGACTAAAAACTTGAACTGGTAGTAATTTGCAGACGGTTCACAAGTTTATCTACGATGATTAATTTTAACTGTGACGTGTCGAATTAAAGTAGGATAAAAAGGTGAAAGTTCACCAATGATCACACACTGTTTCAACCAAATTTGGTTTTATTCTTTAAATCATGCTTTAATCTTTTCCAGACTGTACCGGTTATCGCGCTCATCCCAACCCAAACATATACCAGGTTCTGTTTAACGAAGATTACGTCGATCTGTCCTGCTTTGGAGCTTTGATCTGGAATCAGGATCGCTGCCGATGCGTTAACCCTCCATCTGATAACGACGATCCTAACTGTCCCAACAACCGTCCCGTCGACATCGACGCTACCAAGTATGAGATCCGTGTCTGGGGCGTGTGGCAGAGCTTGGCGAGACAATGTCCCAACCACCAGATCTGGAACCAGACAGGATGTCGCTGCGATTGGGATCCCCTTGGACCCGGTGCCGTCGTTGATGTTCCAGGTATGACGCCATATTGTAATTACATTTAGAAATCGTATGCATTTCAGATATTTTAGTAATATGATCGGACAGACTAGCCACTAGAATCTTCCATAGATAGATTTGATGTCCCGGGTATCAAGTCATGGTGTAATTACTTTCTCTCAACATAATAGATTGTTTATCATGAATTATACATCACAAACCTTGACATCTGGAAAGGATCCCCTTTTACGACATCACAAATATTTGTATACCGCCAGTGGAGCATTTAAATGAACAGGTTAGAGAGAACTACCTCTCCAAAAAGGAGGTAAAAAGGCTGTTTTGCTTAATATCTTTTCATTTATTCACCAGAACAACCCAAAATCTACAGACGACTCCAATCATTGTTACATGTCGTAACAGTGACTTTTCTAATGAAAGTGTGCAAAGTCTGATTATTAATAGAGAACAAAACATTTGTTTTTTTTTTAAATATCTTCAATCGGATGTGGATATATATGTGCAAGGTTGACTATTGCGGAGGTCTCTTAGTGCGATATACAGTCTTCACTTCACTGGTAAAAAACGACCTTTTAATCTCTATTTTAGCGAGGTTGTTCTCTCTGAACTGATACAGGGTGACTAATACCAATAAGTGCACTGTAGTCCTGTCTGTAATACTCCTTGCGTGAAGACGGATTGTATATGTAGAAGACAGGATTTTGGTAATAGGATGGCAGTAGTGCACGACAGATATAAATGTTTGAGCTAATCTGTCACCACAGCTCCCGAGCTAGCGTATCTAATTCCGTTTGAGCCGGTGCTAGGGGCCGTGTGGATACTTCATTGTCTCCACATGAACATCTGCAATAAAAGCGCGGCTGAGATACTAAGGCTACATCCGAGAATCCACCGAATTCTCAAGTCTGAATGTTGCTTTTCATATGGTTGCTTTTTAGTCGCCAGACGTCAATTTTTCCTACCTCATGCATATCGCTCCAATATATGATGAATACTCATATAACTCTGTTTTATCTGTGATTACTCTAACAGAAGTTCCTTTGCTTCCCCCTGCAGTACTCGGTGGTCCATGTAGAGCTATCTTCAATGCCACATTCGACCAGGGAATCAAGGACGACAGCATTAATCGTTACAGCGTTGGCCGTGATCCCTGGAACGCCATCAGCATCGACAACACGATAGAGGGCGCTGTGGGAGGTGGTGCTGTTCGAGTTGACAAGGGAGCCCTGCCTCTGTGGTTCTCTGCCGGTAACGAATTCACGGACACCTTCCAGATCCAGCTCAGGTTCAAGGTGGTCGATAATGGCGAGGGCGCTTTTGAGGATGTCAGTCTGCTTTCTAATGCTTGTGGTTACGACAAACCCAGTCTGATCATCAGCTACCGGGCACTTGACCAACGTTACCAAGTCTTCTTCAAGGACGAGTCCCTCAACACAACCCTCGACTGCATCGCCCCCTCACTAGTACGTTTTACCGTTGTACGACACTGGGGCCGGTCTTCAAAAGCGTACATAAGCTTACGTTCGACGTTACTACCATGGTGGCATATACCATCAGCATACGTCACCATGGAGTTTGCAACATTGCGTTAGCTTCGCACGCTTTGTAAGACCGGCCCCTGAAGCCTATTTGTCCGACAATTTGATATTGTCTTAATATTTTGAAAGGGATATTGAATATATTATAGATTAACGAGTGAGTGAACGAGTAGTAGAGTTTAACGTCGTTCAACCTTGTTTTCAGTCATATCAGGACGTTGCCTACAGGCGCCAGAACACGAGAGTGCTCACAGTTCCTATTACCCTGGACACTGATCAGTCCAGATTAACGAACTGTACCTCTCGAGTAAAACGGTGGTATACTATGTAGGACACTATAGATGGTCAACTCACTGACATACTAGAGACAATTTATCGCTTGTATCCCTCATATCAGATTCTTTCATTTTGATTGGACGAGCACAGTATATCTTTGAGATATTACCTGGGACCCGTTTTACAAAGTGTGTGTAGCTTACGCATGAGACAACATCCATGGTGACGTATGTTGAAGGCATACACCACTAGTAAGTTATGTCGAATATATGTTTACGCACGCTTTGTGAGACCGACCCCTGATGGCAGGGGAATTAACTCTCCAGAAGGGAAATATTCTGTACTCTCCTCTCAAGGGAATTAACTCTCCATGATCATTCTCAAAACGGTATACCATTTTATTTGCAGTCACCATTCGACTTCCATGACTTATCCCTCGAGTACCAGGAAGACCGTCTCGTACTCAAAGTTGACAGAAGCGAATGTTTCGTGTCCAACATTTTCACAGGTAAAAAAAATATTTTCATTAATTTACTCGGTGCTCCTGACTGTTTACTGATCGGCTTTATGCTATAAGATGTGATTTCAAAATGCACAATTGAAAATTATACAAACAGCAATAGCCAGAAGCTAATGATTATTGCCCAAAGATCTTCATACCAAAACTGCGATATTTGGACGATTTCTTCGTTTTGGACACGGGTGAAGTTCTTACTCGTATGCACTGTGCTGTTTATGCGTCATAACATTATCTCTCACTCAATTCATGTAGATTAAATGTGTATTACACTGGCTCTGAAATTTCGAAATCGTCAGTAGAATTCAGTCGCTCATGAATATAGCGGCTCATGAACAATGCAGTCTCATTTAACACGGTTGTTGGCACAAAGCATGCACACATTTCTCTGTCCGTATAGCAATAACACAGCGAACAAAATATTCTCCACAACACCGCCTCTTTTTGTTGTGAGACCCTATCCCCATTGTCTCCAGTTATGGTCTCTTTCACATGACAGGTGTTCCTATCCAGCATGTTCATGGTTTAGAGCAAGGGAAATTATGTGTGTAGGTTCGAAAATAGTTAGCTTCATCTGTGACGTCACGTGACGGATTGGTGTATTTTAAAACTGTTTCAATTTTGTTTTACAGCTGGTTTAGCTGTGACAAATTGTCCGATCAATTTGGGAGGCAAGGCTGCCGGTTCCCAGGAGAACTTCGATGGTTATTTCGATGAGGTACGTACTGTAAGATCCAACGTTTAGTTTCATTATTTGCAGATGACTGTACCAAGTGGCACAGCTGTCAAGGTGTCTAGCAGATTAGGTTTATAACTATTGTTGCGTTGTCTTTCCAGGCAATATAGAGCTGGGTATTTGAGATATTTTTTTTCATATTTAGAGTATCACTTCTGTCGTAAATAATGTGAATATAGCGATTGACCAAATTAAACTAATTTTTTACTCAAATAAAATAGCTTTTATTAACAGTTTCTGAAATAGTGAGAAAGTATGGTAACAGTACAACAATTATTTACTGGTGGTTTTTCAATTCAAACCATACTATTTTTCCCTGAGCACCAAGTGGGATCAGCCTTTCAAGACTGAGCATGAGTGATCGTTGGGGCGGAGTTAGGTAAAATACTGCGGATGTTCATTTGAACAGGTTCTCGAATTTGAATTATGCATAAAAGATTCTAAGATTCTATGAACTGAATATAAATTTTGTATTTCTAATGTCATTCCAGGTCGTTTTTAGCAGAGGGTGCATCGAAGAAGCTTAAAACCTCAAGAAGAAATATATAAATTTTAGACATACGTGATGCGGAAGATGGAGCTCATTGCTTTTTTATAGAAATATATATGTAATATGTACATCATCGTGCCAAAATACGAACTAGGGATTTTTATTTAAAAATATGCATTTCTAGTCACAGCAAGTCACATTATTTTCTACGTACCGGTATTATGATTCATAACATGTGGTAACTGTGCCAACGTTCTTTCATCATCCATGTGCGTTGTTATTTGTATGTCGATCTCATGTTGTAAAAATAATGTATTATCTCCCTTGGTTGTCAAACATTTAAACATTGAGCATAATGAGATTTAAAACACTTAACAATATTTTGTGTATTTATGTCCATTTCTGGATACATCTCAGAATACGCTTTTAAAGTATTGAAGTGTTTTAAGTATTTAACGAAGCTGACGAAGGTCAATGTCATTGAGATTTATACAATATTTTTTTGATAAAACTGAAATAAAATTGTTCCTTTACTCGAATGGTATGACTTGTCTTTTTCAATATATCATGTAGTAGAGTTCACACTGTGCCTCATATTGATAGTAATTCCCCCAAAATATGAGCACAATCTTCATACCTGGCGCTGGCTAAGAACGAAAATATACAGGCGTATGCATATCTCCTGCAAGTTCGGTGATAGGGAAAAACAGGGGTTTGGAACATTACGTTCTCTCTGGGAGACTTTGCAGAACTAAGCGTTATCACACGCGTGGGAACATGTGCGTCAGTACCGCCTTGGTAGCTATAGACAACTAGATGGAGCTGCATGAATCCCGAACTCCTGTGAGTGCATAGCTTTAGTCAAATTATAGGGTAAAATTTACGATTTCTTTTTTTTTCTGGCACTGGCTAGGAAGGCAAGTATATAAGCGTCTGCATATCTCCTGTATGTTTGGTGATGAATATCACAAACTGATGACAAAATGCTGTGACAGGATCCTTCTTATCAGTTTTCAGTCCTAATTTTGTAGTTGCTCCAATGCAGTATTTTATATTAAAACTTCGGTTCGGATTTTGGGTTCATACTCCCATGTAAGAATCACCAGACAATGCATACAATAGCCAAGTCTGGGGACAACAATGTGTCTAGACTCGTACCTTTTCAACGACATAAGGACACAAGCAATACCTTCCTACATGAAGTATCTACCGGATGTTGGCAATACCCCAAATGGCTATTCATTATTATTGATTGATGTTCTGTACAAAATCTGGTTATACCACATGTGAAGACGTCCATCGTGACGTGACAACTGCGAATGTAGCGTGCATCACCTGTGGCACTCAGCAGTTTGTGGCTAATTCCGCTAAACACGGGCATGGTAGGCATGGGGTCCGTGTGAACATCATGTAACACAAGAAGTCCATGGCGTTCACTTGAACAGTGATATTCAAAGCGCGACTCAGATATAATCTAGATAATTCTTTTTAATAAAAGTAAA
>JAVTVY010024573.1:0-17312 GCA_036873755.1 Hanleya hanleyi
GTTGATTGAAATCGTCACAATTAACACAGGATCTAGCAAATGCTACTAGGTGAGATATGTATACGCCATATGCAGGTCCCACTGGAATATTACTGTCCAGAAAGGATAATCTGCGGTGTCAAAATTGTAATCATCTCTTTTGTCAAAAAGTCGACGAGAGAGAATGCCCGCTTCATTTTTGTAGAGATATAGATCTAAATATGATGTGCCTGTAGGGCTATCTGTAGTTTCCTTCAAATCCAGTGAAGGTGGATATATATCCTTCACTGCGTCATTTATATAGCGATTATCCACAGCGAGAAGATCGTCTATAAAGCGTTTGGTGAATGAGAAGGAACAGGCTTTGAATGGATCGGTTTTTGAAAGCGCCTGCATATAGTCATATTCATAAGAGAACAGATACAGGTCAGCCAACAGGGGTGCGCAATTAGTACCCATTAGAATACCTATATGCTGTTGATATATTGTGTTGCCAAATTTCACATAGATAGTTTTAATGAGAAATTCAAGCAACTCTATAAACAAAGAAACATCCCATGAACGATATCTCTTGTATGTAGTCACCACGGAATTCAATTAAAATATGTTGTCAACTTCAACACCGAAAAATGTTCCCAAGAATGATTTGGAGAAGGATTTTTTTAAAGCTAATGAATAATAATGTCTCCGGGGAAACAATGGAAAATATAGGAAGCCGCATTGATGTACGTATCGTCAATATCCCCGAAAAACTCCGGAAGCTGTCGATCAAGCCACATTTTCACTCATCTCTAATTTATGACGACGATTTGGCGGTCGTACTTTATGATCGTTTTGCAGATCAAGTTGAATGTAGAATCTGACGAAAACACGCCGCGAAAATCTTGGTGCTATAATAGTGGTGATTACCCGGCAATTCGGGAGGAGTTCCTCTCGATTGACTGGGAAATCGACTAGCACATCTGGATGTGGAAGAGACTTGGACCCTGGTAGAGACTACGGTCCCGCAAGTGACACAGGAATATGTGCACAGGAAGAAAATTCAGAATAAACATAGGCCTCTATTGTGGATGACAAGGGTTATCGACCCGATTAAGCACAAAAGGCAGGTATGGAAAAAACTACCTTCATTCTTGTCGATCCGACAATTTCGCAACATTCAAACAAGTACGCAATCTTATTTTGCATCATTTATGCTCGGCTCGCCCACAGAAAGTACGAGTAACAACACTCTTCGGATCTGACGATAAAGTCGTTTTTGCAATTATATCCCAGAAAGTCCAAAGTTGAAACATCAATAGGGGACTAGTGTGATTGTGCCGATAGAGCTGTTTCTTCACCGATCATGGAAAGGCGTTACAAAGAAAATGACCAGCATTAACAACGAAAATTTGGAGTCTGTTCCTGGGCCGACACAAGGGACGAAAAACCATCCGATGGGGAAAGCTATCTTTACGGAAAGAGATACAGAAGCCAAAATGGACAAACTAGGACTGCTCAAGTCTTCTGGACCAGATGGAATTCACCCTCGGATTATTAATGGACCTGAACTTGAGCTTGCTGTGGCCTTTAGGATATTATTTAACAGATCCTTGGTCTCCTGGAGACTAACGTGTAAATTATTGGAAACGATTATCAGAGAATGGATCATCTCAATATTAAGTGTCATGCAGAGCCGGGATCAACGATAGGAAATATTCTTTCATTCCATCTAGTAGTCCAGTCATGGATGGAAGATTTGATTTAATGTCACACTCAAGGTTATTTCACTCATATGGTGACAGTCAGTTTGGTTGGTAGAGGAAGCCGGAGTACCCGGAGAGAACCATGGCCCGTCGGCAGGTAACTGACAAAATTTCCAACATTACATCGCTGCAATAAACTGACCCAAGAACTGATACAGAGACATGATCAAAGATATTCCCAAAATATTTCTCTTTACTGTACAACATAAATGCTAAAGTACTTCCAAAGTGAAAGACGAATCTGGTGGTTAGCCAGACAGAGAATTAGATTGTTCCACGGTGATAATCCTCAAAGCTAAACCTGTACTTGCGAATATTTTTTCTGGGTTGCCGCTAGCATAATTGAATAGTGTGCCCTCTGGTGATCAGGTTTCTGTTTAAGTCAAAGGCAAAATATACAGATACCCTGATTTAGCGAGGATGTCTGGTGATTTGTTCTGCCCTATCGAGCCGATCTTGATGCTCTTCAAAATTGGACAATTTTCAGTGTTTTGGATGAACGGCAAACTGCCTTGTGGTGCCTCATACACGGAAAACTAATATATAGGAGGCTATTTCGAGATATTTCAATTCTAGGCGTCAAATTCGACATTCAATATTCAGCCGTCGTCCACAACAGAATTTTCGCATCAATAATCGAAATACTCTGGAAAACACTAAAACGACATGCAGGATGCAGTCAACGGTTTACAATGACTAGTAGTTCAGCTCCTTTTATTAAAATAGGGAGATCGCGTGCCCTTTCTATACTACTCATCGCGCATGCGCAGTCGACCCATTCTACTGTAGGGTGCAAGCCTGGCCCATGGAATCTGAGGTAGTGAAAACCCCATGTTTCTCGCCCCACCCTATCCCGCGCCACACCTATGCGACCTGCTGTGCAGTGAGTAAAGCGGAGTAGGAGGAGGAGTAAGAGGAGGAGGAGGAGGAGGAGGACACGCCACGGATTATACTAGGGAGATGATAGCAAGATATCACCATGTTCTTTACAGAAAATCCTTATATCTGACCAGTAAATATCCAAATGAATTTCGACGGCATCGTATTTTCCCGTCAGTGCACGATATTTATCACAGAATTTGAGACATTACATATCCGACATAGTGCTGTCTCTCTTCAGCGGTCCCAGAGGCATAAATAATTAATAATCTGTTATGAGTTCGAACAGTTCGCACAAACGCTTGCTTTATAACAAACGAATCGGATTTCAACCCGGACAGACTGGATCCTCAAAAGAGCCTCACGTGCTCATAGCATGCATGCAAACAAGACGTTTGCTTGTACGTTGAAAAGCCCACACGAAAATTGCAGTCAGTATTGGTAATTGGTAATCAATAAGTGTAAAAAGGAACTAATTATTCTCCCAATCCCGGATCATGTTAAATGACATGATTTCAAACTACTTTACTGTAACCAATAATTCCTGAACACGTTTAATCACAATAGGTTAGCGATAACCTAGACTACATGAATACACGGTGTCTAAAGGTACCAATTTGGATCAACCAAAACATACAGAGGTGCCCGATTTCTCCTTCGTTGACGCAATATGCTTTTAATTCAAAATATCAATATTGCCTAGATTTGCAAATAAATGGTGATGTAGAAAGCAAACCATTTAGCCCAGAATATCATAAGATCTACGCCAAGTTCGTACGGTACAAAGGTGCATAAAGATTGCTAACTCCAGTTTGTTTCAAAATGCAACAGAAAATCGCACTGAGCACAGCATATCAGGTCGCGTACAGATGGCGAACTCCAGCTTGCTGTGTGAGAATACGACAGATTGTTTCACTAGTACAGACACATCCAGCAGGGATGATCAGAACCTGTCAGTGGAAGCAGTGGTTGAATTATCCGTTATATCAGTTCTCATTCTGCTTACTGTTCCGGGAAATATCTTGGTGATTGTCCACATGTGGAAATACAAACAATTCTCTAGTAACTTCAGTATTTACGCCAAGTCTTTGGCCCTAGCTGACCTTGGTGTGGGGATTGTATTGCCGCTTGATGTAATGACATTTTTTCAACCAGAATGGTTCACCAATGTGGCCGTCTGTTTTTCTAGAAACATGATTGACTTTTCGTTGGAATCGGTGTCAATGTTTCTCCTAGATGCCATTGCATACGATCGATATAAATGTGTGGTATCATCGTTGCTATATCGCGCCCGTTTTACAAAGAGACGATCTGTGAAAATTTCGATATCGTTGTGGATTCTAGGGGTTCTTATATGGATCCCCTATTTCGTGGGTCAAAAGTTCGATGCTATTTTCTACGCTGGAACGCTAACATCATGTGAAGTAGGATTTGGTTATTTCACAGTAGGACAGACTGTCTTGGCATATCTATTCCCCGTTATATTTCTTGTTGTAATGCACATTCTGCTGTTGTATGCTTTGAAGAAACGAAGTATTGTCGGTGAATCCAGAAAGCCAAGACCAACAGTTTATAGTGTTGAGGACGACACAGTTCATGGTGTTAATACAGCAGCGGCAAATTGCGGAGTAATGGTCACTAGTACCGAATCGAGTGGTGAAAGGACATGCCAAGAAAGAAATTATTCTAGGGAACATTATCCAGAGTTGTTGTCCATGAGAAATACAGAAAAACGATTTTCCGTTGAAAGTCAGACAAACAAAATAGTCATCAGTGAATCCATACATGATGATTTATTTGAGGAAAGTCGCCAGCAGAGGGCATTTTGTTTAACCCCTCAAAGTACACAATTTGGACAAATTTCAAAGATGAGTAAACAGAACCGAAAATGTACCAAGACGATGGGCGTAGTAATACTTATATTTTTACTATGTTGGGCCCCAATTTGCATCTGCTGGCCTATAAAAGTAATATGTTCGTGGTGTATTCCTAACAGTGTTTATACGGCTTCTTATCTTGTATTGTACGCAAATTCGTCATTTAATCCACTGATATACGTATTAAGGAGTAAAACTACGCGTACTGAGATTATAAATATGTTGCGAAGACATCGGGACCCCCAAGTCTGAATATCTATCATACGGTTCCGTTTTATGGATTTCTGCAGACGACTCGCATTGGAGATTTGCAGTATGGATGACCTCCGACCTCTGCAATTTGAACTTGATAATGAAATGTACAACTATTTTGATACTCCTAACTACTCCAGGACCAGCGCATGCGAATGTTTTCTGGTAATTTGTTGAAGATTCTGACAAACTTTGAAGATTTTAATCAACGTCACAAGGTAGTATTGCAGAAAATTGTCCGGTGGTGTTATAAATCATGTTTCTCAAATGCGGTGATGAATATAACGTACACGCTAATGGCGAAATTCGAGTAGGAAGTGCAGGATCTCTGTATCTGCTAGCCTACTCTTACTTTTAAATATCAAAATGTTCTGTGTAACATTGACAGGAAAGATACTTAAGTCAAATGAAAAAGTTTTGTTTCCTCTGACGGCATGAAAAACGTGAATAGTTATTTTTTTTGTTACACTATATTTTTAAAGACATCGATATTGGTAACGCAAGTTGGTACTTTACTGAATGACTTCAATGCTTGTAAATGACTGTAGCAGTGAATAAGTGTCTAAATAATTTTAATATAAACCGCAATGGACAAATAAGATGCCATCTAGAACTATGGAAAAATAGTCACCCATTTTAATGGTAAAATTGTTAAAAAGATATAAATAATATAATTTCAAGCAACTCAATTTAATTTAAGGTAGACATAACAACTGGCAGGCCGGCAGTCTTAGAGGAAGCACACACTTTTCCTTAATTACAAGCGTCTGGCCGTTATCCATAATTCAGCTGTCGTCCATAACAGAATATCCGCGTCCATAATCCAAGTGGATGCCTTACGAACCTTGGCTGCACAATTAATGTCGAACCGGGTACCAGTACGAGGTAGGCACAAATCTTAAAATGAAGATTATTATGCCTGGTGACACGGCTTAATGTACAGGGTGTAAAAAACGTTATCTTACAGCATTGTAGAAAGAAAGAAAAACTACAGGGAGGACGTTTCGTCCCCTGTATAGACCTTCTGGTCTTTGATATATGTTGGCATTGTGGGAAGTTGATGCTGGGTCGACATGGGGCCTTACAGACTAGTCTTTTGTGTTAAATGCCGTCATTTTCATCTGACGACGATACAGCTCACCAATCCCCAGTGTACGAGTTGTCACAGCTACACAACTCACCAATTACCAGTATACGAGTTGTCAGAGCATTTCCATCATAGCTCTCTAGATTTGTATCTAATACCGCTTATGCCGGTGCTAGGGGCAGTGTGGTCATGTCATACAAGTTGCCACATGAACAGGTACACTAAAAGCGTACCTGAGATACAACACATATCACGAATCGTTAGACTCTTGATATGTGCTTTAGAATAGGTTAACCAGAAGACTATACTGTGAAGTCATGTTGCTCTGTCAGTATGTCGGCACCTCTTCCCACTTCCCTTATATGCGTTGTAAATAGGAGAAACTGCAGTACAGAAAGGTCGTAAAAGGACTTACTTATGATGCCGAATTTATGCATATTAATTTTACAGAATCGAAGCCTGAGCTAGATTTTTATTATTGGTTGCAAAAATATGGAAATTTCATATTACCCATAAGACACTATCAGAATTCTCAACATATTTCAGACATTTTCCGTAGGAATTGGCAAACAAAGTATATTAATTAGAGCCGAAGCCGGCCTGCCCTCAAATATAAATATTACTTAAATAATCTATAAAATAGAGGCTATACTACACAGGCAAAGCTGCACTTCGAGAGAATTCGGTGCGAGCGTAGCATTACAGGCACATGCAAACAGAATCATAAACCTTTATATTATCACTGATGATGTTCGTTTGAGGGGGCATACGAACTATTTACATGGTCAGTGTGGGGAATTCTTATCGGTCGAGCCGTCAGGCGAGATTTTATTATGCCGAAGAGCCTTTGTTTAAGCCGAAAACGCGACGACAACAACGATTAAATGCGGTTTGTTTTCGTAAGACAACTTCAACTGATTCACATTTCCTGACCTAATAGACCTTTTCATACCGAAAATAGCCGAAAGACGTGACAACGTGAAAAGCTGTCAACGGAAACTCCCGATTGCACGCTGGATTCGACCAATGAAATAACCAGTTGCTGGTGGGCTGTAAAAAATGCTGCGACCTCTGCCTGGAGATCACAGCCGGAAATGACACTATTTCTTGAAATCATTGCCGATAACAGATCATAAATTAAAACAAAAAATACACTGCCGGTTGCAGACTTGGAACACAGACGCTTTATTGCAAAAGAAAATGTTTTTTCAATTCAAAGATCATTCGTTGTAATTATTTGATACATACCTCTGTTATGGGAGAGACAAATCTGCACACAGAAAACGATGAGGTGAGCCGACTTGTCAACCCACCAGCATGTTTTTGCGCCACGTGACTTGCTTTTCCGAATGGACGCAAAATTTACCGAATCCGTGGTGAAAAGGTCTATACAAAAGAGTCGCGCATGCCCACGTCTTTGGGTTGAAAGCAAACGCTGAGGCGCACCGTCACAAAGCCATTGATACGAAGTAGCTCTTCATTTTGTGACGTGTCGGCTTTGTGACGTTGCACTGAAGGACAGGCTACGTCAATTCCACCTTCCACTATGAGTGCATTCCATACCTAAATGATATGCGGCTAAAACAGGCATGGGTTCGGATATTTGGCCATAAATAGATGTAAAATCTTTAACAAAAACCCTGTAAAAGTATATATTTTCTAAATGGGCACACTCATGCCATTATTTCAGGAGACTTGTGAGCTATTGAAATTAAAAAAGAAAGACGTGCAATCCTCCTTAAACCTTCTTCAACTTTTCTGAAAAACTCCATAAAATATATGAAAAGGTGTCAAATTCTACCCGCAACCCAGAGAAAACGTACGAAATGATTTTCTTTTTATGTATGTTAAAGTGTTTCCCGCCCAAAGGACAATTTAAAATGGCGAAAAAACAGGGGGTCGACATAATCGTTTTTTGTAAAATTTTATCGCCATAAAGGAATCATCATTTTCGCTTCCCGAAAACGTGCGGATTTTGGCCCGCCAGATATTCAATTCCGGACACGATTAACTCTGTAGTGGCGAGTGGGTGCGATCAACAAGCAATTGTTACAGCCTCGTTTGGAGAAATGGTTACGTCCAGCAGGATGATACTATAGATATCAGTTAGTAGAAAGGTAAGAAGAATTACCATGCTGTCAAAATCGGACGACCTTCCTTATAAAATTAGGGAGGGGCCACTTTGTGCGAAACCGTGACAAATGTGGAGTGCACCCTATGGTAACGTTAACACGTGATTGTCCGTATTAGGTGTGTGGCTGCCCTAATACGAACTATTTATGGGATGGCAATTGACCAATCGGCTATCAAACAAGCTACTCTGAGGCGTAATAAATATATTTATTACGCAACCGTTTAGAATATGGCTCAATCAGTTGACAGCAAACTTACATTGATGAGATAGGACGTTTTCAGAGGACGATTATATAATGCATACGTCTTAAAGTAAGTTACCATATTCATTTATAGAGTATTTGAATTTTTGCAAATATTATAACTTACCGCCATTGTATATCAAGAGAAAGTATATACTCTAAATGTTCATAAATATGCATTTTTAACTAGGTTAATGCAAACTTTAAAAATTCTTCTAATGTGACCCAGCAATGGACAATTTTATCAAACCCTCAATCGTTTAGGCTGTGGTGAAATCAAATTTATATCCTTAATGTTGTTTTCATTACATCTGCCTACTAATTCTATAACCGACTTAGTAATTTGTAACCAATGTGTTATATATTTTATTCATTAATAACAAATATTTTATTGTTATCGAGTCAATTACTGTGCCATCCATGGCCTCTTCGTTTCTGATTTGAATAAATCTGATATCTGATCTAATGGGACTGATCTAACATTGATAATCGGGACAGAACATTGATAATCGGGACAGAATGGCTCAACAGAAAAATGGGTGATAAGAATGAACTAGTTAATTTCCCAATCCCTAAGCATGTTGAATGACATGATTTTATTGAAAGAACCTAATTTACTCTAACACCCAATCCCTGAGCATGTTGAATGACATGATTTTATTGAAAGAAACCTAATTTACTCTAACACCCAATCCCTGAGCATGTTGAATGACATGCTTTTATTGAAAGAACCTAATTTACTCTAACACCCATTCCCTGAGCATGTTGAATGACATGATTTTATTGAAAGAAACCTAATTTACTCTAACACCCAATCCCTGAGCATGTTGAATGACATGATTTTATTGAGAGAAACCTAATTTACTCTAACCAGACCAATAATTCCCGAACACTATGCCCATTCACAATGAAGAATAGAATAGAATAGAACTTTATTTATATTTATGCTAATCAAAGCGCCCGCAAGGAGCCAACCATCAAAACATTACAAAAATTCCAACATTACCTATCAAAACAGCCCACCCCTCATTTTGCTGATTCCCTCCCCAAACCTGAGATACATACCACCAAACAATATATCATGTATACAAGTACCGTACAGGGTCTTTTAACTACTGGTTTATATTTTGTTTTGCTTATTGCTGGTGTCACTTCGGAAGATAAATACTTAATGTAGGAACTCAGCAACAGCTAACCAAATCAGTGGACTCTCATTGCTAAGTATCCAGGTAAATTTGTACTCCATTGGTAATTTGGCGAAATTGGGAGAACACCTGTTTGCAACAGAGAATAAAATCTGTCCAGCATCAGAGTACGCTGGGCAATGTAATAGGACGTGAATCTCATCCTCAACAGCATTGCAATTAATGAGTGCATAACGATGTGCACTAACTGTAACAGACTCCAGATAAGATTCTGTACCAGAATGAAATTTGAATAACTGGTATGTACGTAGCTTGCAGCTCATAAATGTGGTGCGAAATTTGAGTGGATCGGATAGCATGTTAATTGTAGAGTCCGGAAGAAAGACTTTTCTCCACTCCAGCCGATATGTTTAAGTGAACTGCCTGTCAAACTTTCGAGACAGAAAATGCTTTGGTGTACTAAGCACCCTTGGTGACAAGTGTGTAAGATTCAACATTTTAAGTAAGATTTTCATGCCATGCACCCATGAGTCGCTTCTGCTACAAGGCTGTCATCTTGAAGTGATGCTAGTCTAGACCAATATTTAGTCATGGACCTGAATATATCTATGCAAACAGGTATACGGCCAAGTTCCCCACGAACTGCATCATTAGATGCTTTTGAGTGTACACCTAAGGCATACTTACACAATTTAATATGTAACATTTCAGCAGGTGTATCATGAGCATATTGTATTAAGTAATCTATCCCCTTCCGCAGAGCGCCTTTGCTGTTAATACATCCCCATATTTCTGCGCCATATAACGATACTGGTTTCACAGTATGATCAAAAAGATGCAAGCATGTTTGTACATTTGGTCTTGAGCATCGAAAAGATCTGGTTAGATGAAAATATGATTTAAGACCCTTTTTGTATAAATCATGTTTGGCCAAGGAGAAGGAACCAGATTGGTGAAATCTAATTCCAAGATAACTATATGACGTAACGTGTTCTAGATTGACCGGTGACCGGTGAAGTAACCGGTCCCAATATGAATAAAGCAAGGCCGTCCGGGATGCCCGATTTCTTCTACCATGAGGAGAATGTTTAAATGCCACTGGCCGAATATATGGTCAGTGCTTGTTAATTCCTAGATGAAAATACATGAACCTTGCAGACAATGTTCCGGGCTCACTCACCAATTTTCATCAACACTTTATCTCCATATCAATCAATCGCAGAGCAAATTTGTCCGATACTCCGATACATTCAGTCCCAGTTGAGGCCCAAATCATGTTCCCTGACAACGTTACTTGGGATGCAGAAGCGTCGTACAAACAGTGAGCGCTTTACAAGAAACTCCGATGTCGGCGAATCGCCAATGGTACGATTTCTATTACAGTTTCACTATATATCTAATATGTAGAGGCACACGAATAGTTAAACAATTATTGAAATCATTTGGTCTAACATTGTTGACATGAATGTGACGTTTCCATATTACCAGTAGATGTATTGTGTAAGTGAAAATTGAATCCACAGTTTACTGTTGGCTTTAATGATGGTCGAGCATCGTTGTTTACTTTCTTCTTTACGCTAGACGTGGATTGATAATTGCATCACTGCGACAAAGTCATATTACCTATAATACAATACCAGTGACAAAGGTCGTTATGGACATTTCCAATAGAATTTGACAGGTGAATAATCGGAGTAACTGTCGAGACGGAATACAGACCAAAGCAATATGCTTCACTAATTCAAATATCAATATTACTTACATTTGTAAATAATCGATGAAGTAGAAAGTAAACCAGCGGATCTCAAAACGCATCAGCAAATCACATTTAGCCCAGAATATCATCAGGTCTGCGACAGTTCCGTATGGTTCAAAGTTGCATAGAGATGGCGAACTCCAGTTTGTGTGAGAATCTAACAGACTGTTTAACTATTACAGACAAACCCAGCAGGGATGATCAGAACTTGTCAGTGGAAAGAGTCGTTGCATTATCTGTTATAACGGTTCTCATTCTGCTTATTGTTCCGGGAAATATCTCGGTGATTGTCTACATGTGGAGATACAAACAGTTCTCTAGTAACTTCAGTATTTACGCCACGTTTTTGGCCCTAGCTGACCTTGGTGTGGGGATTGTTGGATTGCCGCTTGATGTAATGACATATTTTCAACCAGTTGGTTCAACAATGTGGCCCTCTGTTTTTCTAGAAACATGATTGACTTCTCGTTGGAATCGGTGTCAATGTTTCTTCTAGTCGCCATTGCATGCGATCGATACAAATGTGTGGTGTCACCGTTGCTATATCGCAGCTGCTTTACTAAGAGACGATCTGTGAAAATTTCGATATCGTTGTGGATTCTAGGGGTTCTTATTTGGATCCCGTATTTCGTGGGTCAAAAGTAGGTTATTTCACAGTAGGACAGACTGTCCTAGCATATCTCTTCCCCGTTATATTTCTCGTTGTAATATACATTCTGCTGTTGTATGCTTTGAAGAAACGAAGTACTGTCGGCGAATCCAGAGAACCAAGACCAACAGTTTATCGTGTTCAGGATGATATAATTCATGATGTCAATACAGTAGGGGTGAATTGCGAATTCATGGTAACTAGTACCGAATCGAGTGGTGAAAGGACATGCCAAGAAAGAAATTATTCCAGGGAACATTATCCTAGGTTGTTGTCCATGGGAAGTACAGAAAGACGATTTTCCGTCGAAAGTCAGACAAACAACATAGTCACCAGTGAATCCATACATGAGGATCTATTTGAGGAAAGTCGCCAGCAGAGGGCCTTTTTTTAACCCCTCAAAGTACACAATTTGGACAAATTTCAAAGATGAGTAAACAGAACCGAAAATGTACCAAGACGATGGGCGTAGTAATACTTATATTTTTACTATGTTGGGCCCCAATTTGCATCTGCTGGCCTTTGAAAGTATTATGTGCGTGGTGTATTCCTAACAGTGTTTATACGGCTTCTTATCTTGTATTGTACGCAAATTCGGCATTTAATCCACTGATATACTTATTAAGGAGTAAAACTATGCGTACTGAGATTATGAATATGTTGCGAAGACATCGGGCCCCCCAAGTCTGAATATCTATCATATGATTCCGTTTTATGGATTTCTGCAGACGACTCGCATTGAAGGTTTGAAGTATGGATGACCTCCGACCTCTGCAATTTGAACTAGATAATGAAATGTAGAACTATTTTGATACTCGTAACTACTCCAGGATCAGCGCATGCGAATGTTTTCTGGTAATTTGTTGAAGATTCTGACAAACTTGATTTTAATCAACGTCACAAGGTAGTATTGCAGAAAATTGTCCGGTGGTGTTATAAATCATGTTTCTCAAATGCGGTGATGAATATAACGTACACGCTAATGGCGAAATTCGAGTAGGAAGTGCAGGATTTCGGTATCTGCTAGCCTACTCTGACTTTTAAATATCAAAATGTTCTGTGTACATTGTCAGGAAAGATACTTAAGTCAAATGAAAAAGTTTTGTTTCCTCTGACGGCCTGAAAATAGTGAATAGGTATTTTTTTTGTTACACTATATTATAAAGACATCGATATTGATAACGCAAGTTGGTACTTTACAGAATTAATTTAATGCTTGCAAATTACTGTAGCAGTGAATACGTGTCTAAACAATTTTAATATAAACCGCAATGGACAAATAAGATGCCATCTAGAATTATGGCAAAATAGTCATCCATTTTAATGGTAAAATTGTTAAATTGATATAAATAATATAATTTCAAGCAACTCAAATTTAATTTAAGGTAGACATAGCAGCTGGCAAGCAGGCAGTGTTAGAGGAAGCACATACTTTTCCTTTATCACAAGCGTCTGGCCGTCATCCATGATTCAGCCGTCGTCCATAAGAGAATATCTGCGTCCATAATCCAAGTGGATTCGTTCGCAAGGCATGTTTATGGCTGCGCAATTAATGTCGAACCGGGTACCAGTACGAGGTCGGCACAAATTTTAAAATGAACATTATTATGCATGGTGACACGGCTTAATGTACAGGGTGTAAAAAAACGTTATCTTAAAGCATTGTAGAAGGAAAGAAAAACTACAGGGAGGGCCCTGTACAGATTTGGTCTTTGATATATGATGGCATTGGGGGAAGTTGATGCTGGGTCGACATCGGGCCTTACAGAACGCTATGCCGAGAAGCTGTGGACAGGAACAGTATGTCGGCACCTCTTCCCACTTCCCTTATATGTGTTGTAATTTTTACCTGTATATGGCGAGATTCTGCTGGTGAACGTTTCGTCCCCGAGGCCCGCCCCCTGTACAGACCTTTTGGTCTTTGATATATGTTGGCATTTGTGGGAAGTTGATCCTTGGTCGACATCGGGCCTTACAGACTATGTGTTAAATGCCGTCAATTTTATCTGATGACGATACAGCTCACTAATCCCCAGTGTTCGTGTTTTCACAGCGACAGAGCTCACCAATTACCAATATATGAGTGTCAGAGCATTTCCATCATAGCTCTCTAGATTTGTATCTAATACCGCTTATGCCGGGGCTAGGGTGGTGTGGTCATGTCATCCAAGTTGCCACATGAACAGGTACAATAAAAGCGTACCTGAGATACGACACATATCACAAATCGTTAGATTTTTTGGTATGTGCTTTAGAATAGGTTAACCAGAAGACTATACTGTGAAGCCATGTGACTGTCAGTATGTCGGCATCCCTTCCCACTTCCCTTATATGTGTTGTAATCCTGAACTAAGCCCCGCCCGTCCCAAACCCTCCCCCAATTCTCATTTATTCAGGGAGATTATATGATGCTACACTTATTCACCCTATGGACTACCCTCGGGAGGATGTCCCCACCCCTGGGGCACCAAATGTTACACAGCTTCTCAGCCTCATGTGATACTAACCTAAGGTATGAGACGCACTGTACATTGTTTATACACACACATGCCGAATCACCTACAATATATTACTTTATAGTAATTACTAATAGGTTGATGACATTATTTCAGAAGTACAATATGAAATAACCGGCGGGGGTTCCCGCAGTGCTGAGCCCCAGTTAGTTTTGAATTTCATGTCGCCTTAAATGAAGGACACCATTCATTCAATTTTGCTGTCAAGTCCTATTCCACATCATATGATTTAGCGTAAAGCTTTTGTATGAACCATATTTTATTCCAGAATTACAATACAAAATAACTGGTGGGGGAATCCCCGCAATACTGAACCCATTAGTTTTCAATTTCGTGTCGCCTTAAATGAAGGACAACATTTTGCTATCAAATCATTCTGTTCCACATCAAATGATTTACCCTAAAGCGTTTGCATGAACCATATTTTATTTCAGAAGTATAATATGAAATTTTGCTATCAAATAATTGTATTCCACATCATATGAGTTAACCTAAGCTTTTGCACGAACTATTTGTGTCCACACATGTAACTTACTGTAATAATTACAACAGAGTTCCTAAAGTTTGGGTGCATTTCTGTGCATATGATCAATTTCCTGAATTGAATTGAATTCAGCCTTGATGTTCATCCGACTGACAGATGATGGCATGCAGTTGTGATTGTGGTTGTTTCATGTACAGGGAGCTTTCTGTGGCCTTCATATCAGCACACCACTACCCTCGAGGAGAGCATGTCCCCACCCCCAGGGCGCCGAGACCCACCCTCTATCTCCAAAACTAGCTCTCGCCCGACCCTCATATATTGTGTTTGAGCATATATATCCAATATATCTTGGCAGAAAGTTGAAATTTTTGTGTAGTCTGCAATATTGGTATAATTCTGCCACCCCTCAATGAATTGCAACCCCAAAAGTTATCGATTTATCAGGCACAGACCCATGTTTTTTGTATTTGGTAAGTTGGCCCCTTGCCTATAGGTCTTGCTTGGAATTGTTTTTCGTGTCAATCCGCCTCTAGGTAGCGCCACCTGGGGGCCAAGTTAAAATTGCATTTTCAGAAAATAACTTTTGAAACCTTAAGGATTCTTCCCAAATTTGGTGTGTGGGTACCTTGCCTCAAGATCTGGCTTGAGATTGTTTTTCGTGTGGATTGGTGTGTAAGTGGCGCCACCTGAAATCTAAGTTAAAAGTGTTTCCAGATAATAACTTTTGAAAACCTGGACCGGTACCTCGCCCCTATATCTCGCTTGTCATTGTTCTTCATGCAGATCCACATATAGGTGGCGCCACCTTGGGGCAAATTTGAAATTATGTTTTCTGACAATAACTTTTTATAACTTGGATGGATTCTTTCCAAGTTTGGTATATGGGTACCTTACCTGAAGGTTTCGCTTGGGATTGTTTTTCTTGTCGATCTGCTCATAGGTGGCGCCACCTGTAGGCTTCCTGTGTCCAATGTCAAGGGATCTTGCCTCAGGATCTTGGTTGGGATTATTTGTTATGCCTATCTGCCTATACGTGGCTCCACCTGTGGGCCGAGATAAAATTGCATTTCCGGACAGTAACTGTTGGACCTGAACGGATTCTTTCAAATTTGGTATGTGGGTACCTTCCCTCAAGGTATCTTTTGGGGCCATGTTAATGTTATTTTTCCTAAGTTTTACGTTTTTACTCTCTTCACAAATAATGAATGTTTCCTTTGCTAAAGATGCAAAAGGGATGCCTGCTCGATCGTATTTGATCGACTGTATGTAGTTATTTTCGCAATCCCTGAGCATGTTGAATGACATGATTTCATTATTAGAAACCTACTTTAATGTAATCAGACCAATAATTCCCGGACAATATGTTCATTCACAATAGGTTAGTGATCACCTAGACTATGTGAAAACAAGATGTCGATCAGCCTCGATTTGAATGAAACAAGGCCGATTTGTTCTACGTTTAAGATAATGTTGAAATGCCTCTGGCCGAATGTATGGTCAGTGCTTGTTAATTCCTAGATGGAATTACATGAACCTTACACATAATATTCCGGGCTCACTCTCCAGTTTTCATCTATCAGCATAGTTATCTCGATATCAACCAATCGCAGAGATAATTTATCCGATACTCTGATACATTCAGTCCGATTTGAGGCCCAAATCATTTTTATGTTATGTTCCCTGAAAACGTTGCTTGACATGCAGACAAACGGTGAGCGTTTTACGAGAAACTCCGATGCTGACAAATCGGCAATTGTCTGATTTCTATTACAGTTTCGCGAAATATTTAATATGTAGGGGCACACGAATAGTTAAACGATTATTGAAATTATTTGTTCTAACACGTTGACATGAACGTGACGTTTCGATATTACCAGTAGATGTATTGCGCAAGTGAAAACTGAATTCACAGTTTACTGTTGGCTGTAATGGTGGTCGAGCCTCGGTGCAGACCTTTGATATATGTTGGCATTTGTGGGAAGTTAATGCTGGGTCGGCATCGGGCCTTACAGACTAGTCTTTTGTGTTAAATGCCGTCATTTTCATCTGACGACGATACAGCTCACCAATCCTCAGTGTACGAGTTGTCACAGCGAAACAGCTCACCAATTACCAATATACGAGTTGTCAGAGCATTTCCATCAAAGCTCTCTAGATTTGTATCTAATACCGCTTATGCCGGTGCTAGGGGCCGTGTGGTCATATCATCCAAGTTGCCACATGAACAGGTACAATAAAAGCGTACCTGAGATACAACACATATCACGAATCGTTAGATTCTTGGTATGTGCTTTAGAATAGGTTAACCGGAAGACTATACGGTGAAGTCATGTGGCTCTGTCAGTATGTCGGCACCTCTTCCCACTTCCCTTATATGTGTTGTAATTTACTTTAATCTTTACGCTAGACATGCTTCACTGCGACAAAGTCGTATTACCCATAATACAATACCAGTGACGAAGGTCGTTACGGACATTTACAATAGAATCTGAGATATGAAGAAATGGAGTAACTGTCGAGACGGAGCACAGAACACGGCAATATGCTTCACTAGTTCAAATATCAATA
>JAVTVY010024573.1:17333-92953 GCA_036873755.1 Hanleya hanleyi
TAGCTAAGATTCATAGCGTCTCCCTTCCGTTGAGCTCTTAGCTAGGAAATATCTCGGTGATTCTCTACATGTGGAGAATCAAACAATTCTCTAGTAATTTCAAGGAATAGTAAACTCTGCGTAAACTCGTGCTCGGCATGACAGAATTATGCCATCAGATTCAAAAAACACCGGGAGAAAAAATTAGCAAAATTTTACAGCTGAGTTAACACCGATGTTGGCATGACTGTGACGTTTGACGGGTCATACGGTTTTTATATAGATGGCGCTGCGACAAAAATGCCGTTGTCATCCGGGCTCTATCCCATAAGGTAAAGCATTAAACAGCAATGGCAGCATTAGCAGCGTTTCTTCTAACGCTGTCGGGTGATGTGACCTGATATTCCTGCACCAGAAAGAGAGCTCGTGAAATCATATGCACAATGCCACATGACAACCTGTATATCAATTCGAAATTGATATATCACGATCCTCATAGTCGTCTTAAGAAAGATGCACAGATCTGTCAAAAGCCATCGACACAATAATTTACAATTGGTCTTCATGTTATTAGCTACACTGCCTGGAGCACAACTACGTCACGGGAATAATGTCAGGTGATATTTCAAGGATTTTCATTGGCTAACGGCTCTCAGTCTTGTTATAATGGCGACATCCACGGATTCTTGATCTGGGCAATAACTCTGATGTCCAAAACGTTCTCATTCATTCGGAATTACTAGAAAAGCTGATTTGTTTTGTTTTTCGAATACTAATGATATAGTTCTTTCGATATTAGTAGGGCCCTCGGTGGTCGAGTGGTCTAAGGCGCTTCGCTGGTGACCGCTAGCCTCACACCGCTGAATCTGCACGAGTTCGAGCCCAGTTGGTCCATGTGTGAAACTTTGTCAGTTACTTGCCGAAGGACGGTGGTTCTCTCCGGCTTCCTCCACCAACCAAACTGACTGTCACCATATGAGTGAAACAAACTTGAGTGTGACATTAAGCCAAATTCCCTCCCTCGATATTAGTATGCATCGCCTTAGAGGTTTCTTCCTTTCAATATTTACGTCACGTCTTTGGCCCTAGCTGATCTTGGTGCGAGGATCGTTGGAGGTTCGACTATTATCTTGAAAATATTTCAACCAGACTGGCTCACCAATGTGGCCTTGTTTCTTTTTAGCAATATGCTTCACTTCTCGTTGTGATCTGTGTCAATGTTTCTGCTAGACGCCATTGTATATAATCGATACAAGTGCGTGGTGTCACCGCTGCTATATCGCACCCGTTTCACAAAGAGACGATCTGTGAACATTTCGATATCGTTGTGGGTTCTAGGGGTTCATATCTGGATTCCCTATTATGTGGCTCAACAGTTCGATGCTATTTTCTACGCTAAAACGCTAACGGCATGTGAAGAAGGATTTGGTTATTTGGCACTAGGGCAGGCAGCCCTAGCATATCACTTCCCCATTATATTTTTTGTTGTAATGTACATTCTGCTGTTGTATGCTTTGAAGAGACGAGGAGAACCACGGTCAACAGTTTATAGTGTTCAGGACGACGTAATTCGTGATGACAATACAGTAGCGGAAAATTGCGGAGTCAGGGTCGCCAGTACCGAATCGAATGCCAAGAAAGGAGATTTTCTAGGAAAAGTTATCCTGAGTTGTTGTCCATGAGAAGTACAAGACGATTTTCCGTTGAAAGTCAGTCAAACAACAGTCACCAGTGAATCCATACATGGAGATCTGTTTGAGGGAAATCGCCACCAGAGAGCCTTTTGTTTAACCCCTCAAAGTACACAATTTGAAGGAATTTCAAAGATGAGTAAGCAGAACCGAAAATGACCAAGACGATGGGCGTAGTAATGCTTAAATGTTTACTGTGCTGGGCTCCATTTTGCATCTGCTGGCCTATAAAAGTAATATGTTCTTGGTGTATTCCTAACGGTGTTTATAAGGCTTCTTATCTTGTGATCTACGCAAATTCGTCATTTAATCCACTGATACGTATTAAGGAGTAAAACTATGCGTCGTGAGATTATGAATAAGTTGCGAAATCATCGGGACCTCCAAGTCTGAATATCTAACATATAGTTTCGTTTTATGGATTTCAGCTGACGACTCCGCATTTGAACATTTGAAGTATGGATGACATCTGCCCACTGACAGTTTAATTTGATGCACAAATGTACAACTATTCTCATATTCCTAACTACCCGAGGACAAGCGCATGCGAATCTTGTCTGGTAAATTGTTGAAGATCCTCACAAACTTTGACGATTTTAATCAACGTCACAAGGTTCTCTTACAGAAACTTCTCCGATGAGGATTTTGTTCAAGAAATAAAGTTTTCATAGGCGCTTCTCAATGCTTGTTTTTCGCACAGTTAGTTTGGGAAAGTTTATATTTTAGGGCAAGGGCGGAGCCAACGCCCTAAAATTGATCAACTTTCCTAAACTGCGCGTAATCTCGCCCTTGCCCTGAAGTATAACTTTCCCAACAGTGCGTAAAATAACCATTGAGCACGCCTATGAAAACATTATTTTTATTCTATTGCACTACTCAAATTGATTACCAACAAAAATTATAATGAAAGGATGAAATATTATGGTGAACTTTAACATCATTTCTCCCCTTTGTTGATAAAAACTCGTCCACTGATATTGGCACGATGCTCCCGTCTCGGTTGGCATTGTGCCAATATCAATATCCGGGGACGAGTTTATGTGGTGTGTCAAATGGAGAGCGATACTGTCAGCTGTGTGGAAATTACTCGGATATATGTATATTTATGTCGCAGTTGGCAGTTGACCCTCTGGGTTTGAGCGGCGGTAAATTCTGACCCCGCTCTAATTTAAATCATCGAGAGTAACCGAGAACATTTGTCTGGCAAGTTATGAAGCCTTACGGAACATTATAGTTATATGCGATACACACCCTTACTAAGTATTCCCCGTGGTTAAAATGATCTCTCTTATTTTGAAATGTGACAAGACGCCATCACGTCTTGAATTTATTCGGTAGATTGCTGTAGTTCAGGGAAATATCGCTGTTTTTGTGGCAAGGGACCCTTTCAGACGCAGGCACCGCAACCACTGGGTGGAATCGCCGTCCGTATGATGTCCGAGGCTCCGTGCGGATGATGACATGAAAATAAGAGGGCGGGGGAGAGATGACAGGGTTGGGGGTTGAGGTGGGATGACTGTAGACGGGGGAGGTGGATAACGTCACGGGTAATGCGCCACCCTTTATTAATCTATCTGTGTGTGGGGAGGGCGAGGGGCGGCGAAATGGCCTCTCCCTAGTCCTGGACAGGCCTCAAAGCGCCCAGGCCATGCAGGATGGCTAAAGAAAGTGGTTCTCACTGGGGCATATAAGGGCTTGAGCCTGTGAAAAGAAGCACTATGCCCGAAGGTGGGGAGGTTGTAACGGGCCAAAACGTGCGGCCAGGTTTTTGGATTAGGCATACCAAATGGAGGGAAACGTATGGTATGACTTTGTGCTTAGCCCTTACACCCCGGGTCTGGAACTGCACAATATATTGTCATTGAGAGTGAACATCATTTTATTCTGACCTGTCCAAATATAATACACTGAGAAAAAACTTTTTCGAATCAATTTTTAATCTGTGTACAAACTTCCAATCGCTAAGTTGTACAGCCAAGCCTAAATTTATTCTAAGAAATTACTCCATAGATACCCTTATTAAAACTGCAAAATTCTTGCTTGCTTGCCAAAAGTTGCGAGATCAATAATTTTATTCATACAGTGTGAAATAAGCTGACCGTATTTATACCAGTGTCCGAATGATATGGTCATATTGAATTATGTCAGCTTGCTTTCATTCTGCTTGTATTCATCTGTCATGTTTGGCACCTTGTTGTTGTTCTTATTTGTATGACTATATTACCAATCTACTGATTTACAATCTGGCAGTAAACTTACATGGATAAGAGAGAACGGGTCCAGAGGAAGTTTGTATAGTGCTTATGTTGTAAAGCAAGTTACCGTATTTATTTACAGAGTATTTAAATTTGTGTGAACATTAATTATACCGCCATTGTATATCAAGGGAAATGTTACAAATACAATCCCATTTTTAGAGTTCCGGTTTCAAGAATAAATGTCCATAAACGTTCATGTTTAACTAGGTGAATGTAAACTTTAAAGATGCCTCAAATGTAACCTTACAACGAAAAAGCAAGCCCGCAAGCGTTCAGGGTGCGGTAAAATCACACATGTATTCTTTAACTACATCTACCTACTGATTCTAACCGATCTTCCATGTAGTAATTTGCAACCAATGAGTCATATATTGCATTCATTCTTAATAATTATTTCATTGTTATCGAGTCTGTTACTGCGCCATCCATGGCCTGTTGGTCTCTGATTTGAATCAATCTGATCTGATGGGACGGTTCTGAATCTCGATCTTGTACGCCATGTACTTCAAGATCATCATGGTGCTCAAATGAACAGTCACAAAGCCTGACTGAGATACATCATTCTCTAGAAGACGACTTACAACGAATATTATGGATTAAGAATACTGATCAGCGATACGGATTTGATATTTTTGGAACATCATGATGTCTGGCCGGCATCATTGAAAACTGGTGACCGCTTCTCTCTTGCAGGAAACTAGCCTATGTTTATGTATACTATGACTGTCTTTTTGAATTTGGTGTTAATACTGTTATATGGAATAGGTCTTTGGGTTGTGGACGCTGATATTCTTCAATGGACGACGGCATAATTATAAATGACGGACCAAACGCTTGTAACTATCGTATTTTGCCGTTAGTCTTCGATATTTATCACAAAATTTGAGACATTACATACGGTAACCGAAATAACTAGCGCTATCTCTCATCATCAGCCCAAAATGCATGCAGAATTACTAATTTGCTGCCTTAAAGCATTTCCTCTTGGATTTCGAACAGATTGCTTTATTATGAATTTCAAACCCGACAAGCGGGGCCAACCAAAAGAGCCTCACGTCCTCATAACATACATGGAAAGAAGACGTGTGTTTTTACGTTGAATGGTCCACACGAACAGACTCAACGTCAATAATCGGGACGGAATACCTAAACAGGAAAATAGGTGTAAGAAGGAACAATTCATTTTCTCACTCCCTGATCATGTTGAAAGTCATGACTTCATTAAAAGGAACCTACACTGTCAGAATTTTGGGGTATGGGTGTGACATACCGAAAATAGTTGAGTCAAAAGGACTCAAAATGTTTGGGTCAAAGTGAAAGTCCATCACGTCTATACCGAAAATTACCTGGTCAGTTTGACCCAATCTTTCTGACAGTGTACTTTACTGCAACCAGTAAATTTTAATTTTATGTTCGCTGAAAAACGTTGTGTAAGATGTAGAAGAGTCCTACAAAATGTGAGTGCTTTACGAGAATATCCGACGCAGGCAAATCGTCAATAGTCTAATTTCCACCACAGTTCCGCGATATATTTAATATGTAGAGCCCCACGAATAAAGAAACAAATTCTTGAAATTATTTGTTCCAAAATGTTGACAGGAACGTGACGTTTCGATATTATTACGGATTTTACAACAGCGTGAACTGTCAACATTAGCATATTACTTTTAGAATAAGAAAGGATTTCGAATGTTCATTCCATCGCAATGAAGACATTTTTCGGCAGTATGCTACACTTGTCCATTACTACGGTTCCTAGTCGAACTTAGGGTGAACGGTCACAGGAAAGTCCTAGTTCCATCTTAGGGTGAACGGTCACAGAAAATCCGTTAGGAAAAATCAATTGCTTATAGGTAGGCATTTTTCTGGACCCGACCACGGCTGGGATAACTTTAGTATTCAGATCATAGACGTCGTCTATCCATCTACTAAGGATTCCCCTTTTGGATTTGAGAGAAAAATCCGAGAGCGGGAATTATTCTGGATGCTAGAACTTGGGTCAGTGTTTCCGTTTGGTTTAAATGATAATGTCAGTGGGTTCGGCAATGCTACAAAACCGCCGTTCAAATATATCCAACATTACCCAACTATTTAAACCCCATCAACGGAGACATCGCAGCCATGGTTGGCGAAAGTTTAATAGTTCGATGATTCACGATCATATCACTTTAAATTACTTAGTGGGTTTAACTAACACACCCAATAGTATACATAGCTTTCGTACAGTTCTGTATGCGTTACCTCTGAGAGCTTTAGATCAAATAGCCAGAGATATACAACAGTCTGCGTCTTCAGGAAATATAATACCATCAAAAATCATTAAAGTATATCAAGATATAGCGTATTTTCGGTTGTATCGTCCAGTGAACATAATCGAAACCTCTCAAGATCGGCTTTTCTTGAAACTCAACTACTTAGATAATGGACTGGACATAATTAATTTACCTCGTATCCTGAATGATTTACCTCGTATCCTGAATGATACGCAACGCTGTACCAAACTATTTTAAGTTCACAGTACCTCCTTGCATTTCATATAAGTACACTAAATCTATAGCCACCAAAATATTCAATTACTCCAATGCTGTCCAGGAGTTTGACTGGAACTTATACACGTCAGGAGGCTATAGGTGTGATTGTGAATCGTCGAACTTCATCTATACACCATGCAAACATATTGTGACTGGTGACCTTGATGTGGTGAGTGATAAGGATCTGAAATTACTCCTGATGAAGGAACCTAAATATAGAGAGCCAAGAAGAATAAATCTGAAGGCCGACCAGAAGATAGTCCTGTCTGCATTGGAACAGTACGTTATTGATTGGTCTAGGCGAGAAAAAGTTGAACCTACAGTACTCGCTGATTGGCTGGACCTCACCAAGAGCAAGGTCGTTGAAACAATCCGCTATATTGACAGAAGTACTCTTCCCCAAGCAAAACAAGTTCTGAGAAACCTCAATTCGCAAGAAGTTCTAGCAACTCTCCAAAGTAAATTCGTCATAGTCCCAGCAGACAAAGCTCCGAATAATATAATATTCATATGTAAATATTACTATTACCAGGTGCTGGTTAAAGAATTGAGTGTAGACATATCATCATCAAATACGTCTACTTACTCCCAAACTGCATTTACTCTGGAAGATTTATTTAACAATCACAAAAAGTTTCTCAGGGAAAGAGGCATTTGTCTTCCAACCAATCATAACGACATACCAAAAATATACTGGACTCCCAAAATGCATAAATCACCATACAAAGCTAGATTCATAGCTGGTTCTAAAAGCTGCACCACCAAGCTTCTTTCAACCCTATTGACGAGGGCCCTTCAGGAGGTAAAAGCATTTTGGGAAAGGTATTGCGCCTCTATTTCTAAGAACTCTGGCGTTGAATGTATGTGGATATTGAAAAACTCAAAATGTCTTACGGAAGAGCTTGATGCTAAAGGTCACATACCGTACAGACATGTATCCACATGGGATTTCTCGACTCTCTATACTACAATCCCTCATCAGGACCTTATTGACTGTCTAAGTTCATTAATATTATCTGTGTTCAAGAAAACTGATCGTAGATATATTAATGTCGGAAGCCATAAAGCATTCTTTAGCTCGACTACATACAAGAGATATCATTCATGGGATGTTTCTTTGTTTATAGAGTTACTTGAATTTCTCATTAATAATATCTATGTGAAATTTGGCAACACAATATATCAGCAGCATATAGGTATTCCAATGGGTGCTAATTGTGCACCCCTGTTGGCTGACCTGTATCTGTTCTCTTATGAATATGACTATATGCAGGCGCTTTCAAAAACCGATCCATTCAAAGCCCGTTCCTTTTCATTCACCAAACGCTATATAGACGATCTTCTCGCTGTAGATAATAGCTATATAAATGACGCAGTGAAGGATATATATCCACCTTCACTGGATTTTAAGGAAACTACAGACAGCCCTACAGGCACATCATATTTAGATCTATATCTCTATAAAAATGAAGCGGGCATTCTCTCTCGTCGACTTTATGACAAAAGAGATGATCACAATTTCGACATCGTAAACTATCCCTTTCTGGACAGTAATATTCCAGTGGGACCTGCATATGGCGTATACATATCTCGCTTAGTAGCATTTGCTAGATCCTGTGTTAAATGTGATGATTTTAATCAACATCACAACACATTGTTGCAGAAACTTATAAAACAGGGCTATTCCACCAAGCGCCTCCACTCAAAGTTTCTCAAACTTGGCGATACATATCGCATGCTGATAGTAAAATACGAACGTAGCGTGCAAGATCTATGGCGCTACGTTTCGTAACTTGTGTCTAATTCCGCTTAACCCGGGGCTAGGGGCCGTATGAACCCATGTACTTCAAGATCCTCATGGTACTCATATGAACAGTCACAATCAAAGCGTGACTGAGATACATCTTTTTTTTTTTTTAGATGACGACTCTATAACGAATATTATGGATTAAGAATACTGATCAGCGATACGGATTTGATATTTTTGGAACATCATGATGTCTTGCCGGCATCATTGAAAACTGTTGACCGCTTCTCTCTTGCAGGAAACAAGCCTATGTTTATGTATACTATGATTGTCTTTTTGAATTTGGTGCTAATACTGTTATGTGGAAAATGGAATAGGTCTTTGGATTATGGACGCGGATATTCCCTAATGGACGACGGCTGGATTATGAATGACGGACTAGACGCTTGTAATATGAGCAGTAGCCGTTGTCTTTTGTTGTCAAATGCTTAGTCCCACCCCAGTGATGTTTATTTCCACCGTGGATTTGACCAGACAATGAAACAATTAAATCAGCTTGTCGTGCGACGTCAAATTTAACTCCGCTGCCTTTTCAAAGAATGAGTGTATGACGGTATGATTGTTGTGTGTCGAGCCGCAATCAGAAAGCAAATTTATAAGTAATTTAACTTGTTGGATGTAGTTCATGCAGTGACAGCCCTCAACACTGGTTCTAGGGCAGAGGTCATGCTGACTTCGTGTTTACTCCAATACATGGTACATCTGCTGATGTAATTAAAATTGCAAGACCATTAAATTCCGCTGCTGACCAATGGACAGCACTAAACTTATCTTGCTAGTCCCCAGCCTCTGGCTTGCTTCATCTGGGGGCCTCTGGGCCTCCATCTTTCTTTTCTGCTCTGCCACTCCAGCATTCAGACGTTACTCAAATTCGCGACCAACGGAGCAAGATCTAATGCTAGAGGGAGGAAACGGAAAGCCCCCGCGGACACGCTACCAAACTCTGGCGGTTCAACGGTACTAACATCTCCCGCATCTGGCGGCAGTACTTCGAGGGCGACGCGATTGAACCCACTAAACCCGAAAAACTGGACGGCTCCTCAAATGCGACAAAATCTGTTGGATGTGGGATTTAAAGCCCCCAAAACGTGGAATCGAAAACAATTGATGCAGATGTGTGTCGAGAACATCGACTTAATTTCGGCACACGCACACGACCCTGCATGTGCGCGCCTGGAGGAGAACTTGGTCTCCACGTCTGTCCCATCAGCGAGCCCGTTGGACAATGCTGTGCGCATGCTCAATACCGGAACTCGACTCCCAGCCGAAAACGAGGCGACCGATGGCTCGCAAGATGGCGGCCTCCAGGAGATAAAGACGCAGAATGAACTTTTACGTCTGCAGTTAGCAGAGCAGCGGAAACAAACAGACCTTTTGATGCAACAGCTGCGGCCAACAATTAGCCAACAGGCGGAAAATTCTACGACGATACCGGCTGCGTTATCTTCGAATAATCTACCAGCGAGCTTCGAGCAACCACACACGCCTGCGATGGTTGGGGCTTATAACTTGCGGACGGCAATGGCCGTCGTTGGTATTCAGCCTCAATCTATTGCCACCATCGTATCTGCCAACCCCGAGATGTTGAATACAAGTACCATCCAACGGACGCAATTCGGCGTAGCATCAGACTCGCTACCATTGGTGGAGACGATTTCGGACTCACTTCGTAAAAAAATTTGCGAAGGTAAGAACGTTAATCTTGCATCTCTCCTCATCCCTAATTTTGAATCTTAAAAAGTCCGAACTGTGGAAGCCAATGAAGACACTTTGTTTCTGAAGCATGTCAATGATAGTCGGCTTGCCAAGCAACTTACATTGTCCGAGTTTATTCTGGCATTTGGCAAGTATAAAGCAGTGATGTGTCAAGAATACCCCACAAGACGCATTGAACTAGATCGCTACGAACGAGATGTGGTGCAAATGGGCCATCAGTATGGGGGCATGCTTTTTTATGCCTATCACAGTGAATTCTCGGCAAGAGCTGCATCCCTTTTAGAACAGCATAACATTGAAGTGGATTGGTCCATCAAGGACAAGAATATCTTTGAATCGATGTTCTCGGGCCATAGAGTAAAATCGTGCACCATCTGTTATGCTATTAGCCATTCGACTGATTTCTGTCCAAAGACCATGCGCATGGGAAACAGGCCGCGTCCATCATTCAACAACACACAGTCATACAATGGCTATCGCAGTGAATATCAAGGCCAGCGCCCATTGAATCAAAGCCATACTTCAGACCCATATGGCCGTGACAGAGTTTTCCACAATGGAACTGAACTCTGCAATGACTTTAATAATGTCAACAATACCCGGGGCTGTAGCCGACAATCATGCCGATTTAGTCATGTTTGCCTCACATGCAAAGGTTCCCATCCCAAGGTGAATTGTCCATCAAGCTATCAGAATAGGAAATCGCAGTCGCAGTGACTACAGCCAGAAACAATAACACAATATGCTAATCCATCCAGCATTAACATTGAAGCTACAACCCCAATAAACATTGATAAACTTGAACAGGAGTTACGAACACACCCTGATAAAATTTTTGTGACTGAACTGGTAACAGGTTTAAGAGAGGGTTTTCATACTGGGTTGCAATCTACACCCACTGAGACAAAAGAACTAAAAAATCTTCAATCAGCTGTATCCCAACCGGACGTCGTGGATGCTTGTGTACACAGAAAAGGTTTCATGATTGGTCCTTTTACGAAACCTCCTTTCGAAAAGTATAGAGTGAGTCCTATAGGCATAGCAGAGGGAAAATACTCTGAGAAAAAACGCCTCATCGTTGATTTGTCAGCCCCACGGAATAATACACGCCATTCCAGCATCAATGATTTTATAGATAAAGAGGCATATTCACTGCAATATGTGCGCATCGACGATGCCATTCAGAGAATCAAACACTGTGGGCAAGCTGCCTGGCTGTGCAAAACAGACATCAGTGATGCTTTCAAGCTAATTCCCATACATCCATCATTAGTGAAGTGGTATGGCATTAAATGGAAAAATTGTTACTATTTTTTCACCAAATTAGCTTTCGGCGGACGTTCAAGCCCAAAAATATTTTCTCTCCTTTCGGAGGCGGTTCAGTGGATTTGTGTGAACAACTACAACATCAGTCACATGTTATTTCTGCTTGATGATTTCCTGACCATTGAATACCCATGGAAAGAGGGGTTACGTAACATGGCTTTGATGTCCCTCGTGTTCAACTCACTCGGAATTCCCCAGGCCCCACACAAAACAGTGGGTCCTGCCCATGTATTAGATTATCTGGGGGTCACCCTAGACTCAATCAAGATGGAAGTGCGCTTGCCGCCAGAAAAGATTGGCAGAATAATCAGCATTCTTTCCACATTTTTTAATAAAAAATCGGTTCGAAAACAGGAGCTCTTGAGCCTGCTGGGTCATTTGAATTCTGCAATGAAAGCGATCTGGCCAGGTCGAGCTTTCATTTCCCATTTGATCAACCTTTCAAAGAAGGTAGTAGAGTTGCACAAGTACATCGCCTTGGATTCGGATACTCGACAAGAAATATATATGTGGTATGATTTTCTGTCCAACTGGAATGGAATTTCCTTCTTCCTGGATGATGAGATTACTGAGGCCGCGGATTTGCAACTGTTCACTGATGCTGCTTCTACAGTTGGTTATGGCGGTTATTTTCAAGGACAGTGGTTTTGTAGCAAATGGCCCCAACGAGTGCGCGAAATTTGTGTAGAGGCAGATAGCCCTCTTTCTATGGCCTTTTTAGAGTTATACCCAATTGTGGTTGCAGCTGTTCTGTGGGGTAGTGAATGGAATGGAAAGAAAATTCTGTTTCATTGTGATAACCTTGCCACAGTCAATATAATTTCCAAAGGAAGAAGCAAAGGTGCACTGATCATGAAATTGATGCGTAAGCTGATATGGTGTGCAGCTTCTAATAGCTTTGTGGTGTATGCTCGTCACATTCCGGGTAAATTTAACTCGGTAGCTGATAGTTTGTCTCGCTTACACTTGCAGAAATTCCGAGAGCTGGCACCAGATGCTGCACCTGTACCATGCCCATGTCCTCCAACGGAGGACTTGCTAATGTTTTGAAAGAGACGGTGAATGAACTGTGGACTGTAGCTCTGTCTAGCAGGACCCAAGGGGTCTATAATTCAGGATTTGAATGCTACCTCGAGTTTATGCAGTTATAGTTTCCAGAATGTCTTAGTAGAAATCCTAAATTCCCTTGCATATCAGAAAATCTGCTGATTAATTTTTTAGCCTATTGTCACAAAATTGTACAATTGTCGTATGCTACTATTAAGGTTTACCTGGCTGGTATACGTATGGCTTATATACAGGCTGGTTTCAGTAATCCTCTCATTACGAAAGAGGGTCAGATCTACCCACGTCTGACCTTGCTGTCTAAGGCGCTTAAAAAATTACAAATTCCAAAAGCACCTCCACGTCATCCTGTAACATTTGACATTCTGTCACAGATTTGTGGGATTTTGGGTGCTGGTATGTTCGGCCCATTCCTCGATTTGTTACTGAAAACAGTCTGTACAGTAGCTTTCTTTGGGTTTTTACGTTGCGGTGAGTTTACAGCAGCGACTGGCAAAACAGAGACATCGATACACTTGCTTATTTCAGACGTAACATGGTTTGATAACACCAAACATTTCACATTATCGTTAAAAGCATCCAAAACAGACCCTTTTCGGCAGGGTGTATCTATTGCTTTATGCGAAACAGATAATAGTATATGCCCTGTGAAGTTTTTACGCCAATATCTGGCTGTCAGATATGCTACCGGTGCAAAACCATCAGACCCTCTTTTTGTTTCTAATGCTACTACAATCTTGACACGGCCATTCTTTCTCAGTAAATTCAAAATAATCTTAACAAATTTGGGCATACGCATCGATAGCTTCAATGGGCATTCATTCAGAATTGGAGCAGCGACGACCTGTGCCAAGGTCAAGGTCGAGGACCATCTAATTAAAATTCTGGGGCGTTGGAACTCCGATTGCTATACTCGTTATATACGTACCTCCCTGGACATTATAGCTGGGGCGCAGCGCAATATGTGTCAGAGAATGGGTTAGCCATAGGTGAATTTCATACAATAATTCACTAGATATCAATAGAATATTCAGCCATGCTGCACATGTGAATGGAAATTAGCCATCTTCAAGTATGATACATGGAACCGTACTGGGATATCGGTCAGAATGTCACCATCTATTGGACTGGCTTACAGCTCACGATTATGCATGACTGTCATTGAAGTTCTGAGTACCAGGCTAGTTGCGGTTCTGTCGAAGGGGTGGTGTGTTCGATTTTGAGGGTCAGCTCCACGTGGTTTCGCTTTTATGGGGGGAAAACATACCTGTTTTCTTTTCCCCCAAAATCGATTAGTGACAAATTACTTGACTGCTCGGACTGCTCCGAGACAACATACATGCTTGCTATCGTTCCGCGACAACATATGCTTGCTTTCGGAGCCCAGCGACTAATTAGCGGCAGGTAGAATAGGCGACTGTTCAGGGGTACCACCCACCTGCGGTCAGGTAACATCCTGACCTGCCTTGACCCCTGAACACCAGCGACATATTTCACATGTAGAGTAGGAGAGGAGCCACGGGGAGTCTGCCCCCATATCCCAATGTTTAATTATTGTATAGTTATATATGCATTTGTCATCTAAATAAATGTTATTGA
The DNA here is from genome assembly GCA_036873755.1 of Hanleya hanleyi. Taxonomy (NCBI): domain Eukaryota; kingdom Metazoa; phylum Mollusca; class Polyplacophora; order Lepidopleurida; family Hanleyidae; genus Hanleya; species Hanleya hanleyi. The sequence goes on from JAVTVY010024573.1 coordinate 31,306, forward strand.
ATTTATCCTGTTGTTGGTTGTTACTGCATAAACTCGGATTTTAGTGCTGTTAATTGTTGCGTTTTATAGTATTCTGTTGTCTGTTGAAATACACTGCAGTGTAGAACGGGAACGGAACAATGATGGGCAAAGTCTTTGCTGCCTTGAAATTAACATTCGACGATGTGTCTAAAAGTAAACGCCTATCATTGAAAGCCCCACGCTCAAATACGAACCGTAATATTTTGCGAATGTTTTATGTTACATGCATTGCAGTAGACAAAAAATCAAAAACAATCGGTATTTTGTCTTTTTAAGCCAAAATCACCAGTCATATAATAATGTTCCGTCTTTTATTAACGAATTAGTATAGCGACAGTAGTGATCATGGAAAATGGTAAAAAGGATAATTCTTTACAGTTGCAACCAATATTTTTTTTTTATCCCGAGAATAGAAGCAATTTATCATTATCACTACACAGCATATACCGGCTTGCTGAAACCAATGCACGATGGCTTAACTATACTATGAAATTGAATTGTGTTTACTAAATGTCATGGAATGAGTGCGACTTTCCAATATTAACTCTCTCTTCCAACTGATAAAGTATATTATATATGCCCTTGGTATATTCAATATGAAATGGGCTATTCTCCTTATTACATGATCAATATACAAGAAATCTCCTCTATTTTGCACATTTTCAAGGCAAGGATGAGCCGAGATGCAGTGCATATAACCAGACATTGAATTTAAATGATTTTAGAAACGAAAGCAGTCAACTTGGTGATTCTAATCAACAAGGGCTGATCGAACAGATGTTCATCGCAATTTTTCGCTTGACGACGAAGCCAAGCAAGGAAATGGAATCTAAAATACAACGCTTTTCTGTCCGGATCGCTATATAACACCACACCAACTGTAGTCTCCATACGATAAACACGGTCTGTTTCCACGTGTCATGTAACATGCAGACTCACACGCCCATAACGGGAAATATTTAATTGCAAGGGTGTTGTGTTTTACTACCCACAATCTCGTGAAGCAAAGGTACTTTCCAAGGTTAGCTATCAGTTCCGCTGTGTACATTTCACCACTGTAATGGACAAGAGCAGAATACTGCCGAACAAATTATTTATTGCGATGGAATGAACATTCGTAATCCTTTCTTATTCTAAAAGTAATATGATAATGTTGAAAGTTCACGCTGTTGTAAAAACCGTAATACCAGAAGATTTATTCTGTAAGCCAAGACTGAATCCACAGATTACTGTTGGCTTTAATGGCGGTCGAGTTGCAGTGTACACTACCATCTTTATGGCTACCGGTCGGTGAGAGTTTACGTTAGACATGGATTAAACATTCCATAATAACACAGAGCTATTTCCTGAAATACAACACCAGTGACGCAGGTCGTTAGGGACATTTCCAATAGAATTAAACAGAGGAAATAATATTAGTTACTGTCGAGACGGAGCACAGACCACAGTAATGTGCTTCACTAATTCAAATACCAATATTACTTACATTTGTAAATAATTCATGAAGTAGAAAGTAAACCAGCGGATTTCAAAACGCATCAGAAAATCACATTTAGCCCAGAATATCATCAGGTCTGTGCCAGTTTCGTATGATCCAAAGGTCCTTCGTAGAGATGGCGAACTCCAGTTTGCGTGAGAATCTAACGAACTGTTCATCCAGATCTGTTACAGACAAACCCAGCTGGGAAGACGAGAACCTGCCAGTGGAAGCAATCGTTGAATTATCTGTTATATCAGTTCTATTTCTACTTATTGTTCCGGGAAATATCTCGGTGATTCTCTACATGTGGAGAATGAAACAATTCTCTAGTAACTTCAGTATTTACGCCACGTTTTTGGCCCTAGCTGATCTTGGTGCGGGGATCGTTGAATTTCTGCTTATTGTCTTGAAAATATTTCAACCAGACTGGTTCAAAAATGTGGCCTTGTGTCTTTCTAGCAACATACTTCACTTCTCGTTGGGATCTGTGTCAATGTTTCTGCTAGACGGCATTGCATATGATCGATACAAGTGCGTGGTGTCGCCGCTGCTATATCGCACCCGCTTCACAAAGAGACGATCTGTGAAAATTTCGATATCGTTGTGGATTCCATATTATGTGGCTCAACAGTTCGATGCTATTTTCTACGCTAGAACGCTAACGTCATGTGAAGAAGGATTTGGTTATTGGGCACTAGGGCAGACAGCCCTAGCATATCTCTTCCCCATTATATTTTTTGTTGTAATGTACATTCTGCTGTTTTATGCTTTGAAGGAACAAAGAGAACCAAGACCAACAGTGTATAGTGTTGAGGACGACGTAATTCGTGATGACAATACAGTAGCGGCAAATTGCAGAGTCAGGGTCGCTAGTACCGAATCGAACGGTCAATGTATATGCCAAGAAAGGAGATTTTCTAGGAAAAGTTATCCTGCGTTGTTGTCCATGAAAAGTACAAGACGAGTTTCCGTTGAACGTCAGTCAAACAGCATAGTCACCAGCGAATCCATACATGGAGATCTGTTTGAGGGAAATCGCCACCAGAGGTCCTTTTGTTTAACCCTTCAAAGTACACAATTTGGAGAAATTTCAAAGATGAGTAAGCAGAACCGCAAATGTACCAAGACGATGGGCATAGTAATACTTACATTTTTACTTTGCTGGGTTCCATTTTGCATCTGCTGGCCTATAAAAGTAATATGTCCTTGGTGTATTCCTAACAGCGTTTATGCGGCTTCTTATCTTGTAGCCTACGCAAATTCGTCATTTAATCCACTGATATACGTATTAAGGAGTAAAGCTATGCGTAGTGAGATTATGAATAAGTTGCGAAGACATCGGGACCCCCAAGTCTGAATATCTAACATATAGTTTCGTTTTATGGAATTCAGCTGACGACTCCGCATTTGGAAATTTGAAGTATGGATGACATCTGCCCACTGAAAGTTTAATTTGATGCACAACTATTCTCATATTCCTAACTACCCGAGGACAAGCGGATGCGAATCTTGTCTGGTAAATTGTTGAAGATCCTCACAAACTTTGACGATTTTAATCAACGTCACAGGTACTCTTACAGAAACTTCTCCGATGGGGATTTTGTTCAAGAAATAATGTTTTCATAGGCGTGCTCAATGGTTATTTTACGCACAGTTAGTTTGGGAAAGTTTATATTTGAGGGCAAGGGCGAAGCCAACGCCCTGAAATTTATCAACATTTCCAAACTGTGCGTGATTTCGCCCTTGCCCTGAAGTATACACTTTCCCAACTGTGCGTAAAATAACCATTGGGCACGCCAATGAAAAACATTATTTTTACCTCCGTCGATCAGACGGAGGTCTAGGAATGCAACGTGAAATCTCCCGCCAAATAATTGTCATATGGGGAACCCACGACTCATGTGATTTCCAATAGGGTTTGTCATGGTTCCCGACGAAATTTTGAAGCAATGATTTTGGACAAAATTGAAATGAAAGCTCGTGTGAAAGACGGGCGAAGAGCATTTCCCCAATTTTGTAACACATAATTTGGTACTCACAGGGCTTTAGATCTCCCCAATTTGGGCACACCCCCTATTAGGGGTGGAAATTGTTTTTAGGATGGGACAGAGTGGGGGGCAGATACCCCTGGAGGATGAGCAATCAGGAATCATACCTGGTAGAAGGGATTTCTTCACCAATGGTTGAAACCCAGTGTGAGGCAATACCAACTGTATTTTGCGTTTCATGGGCCCACCGACATTAAAAAATCGAATAATAATAAAATTTCAAATTCCAACTTTTATATTTCCTACGAAAGTTTGAACATAAAGATTTTAACCCCCTTTTTATTCCTGATTGTATGAATTAGGCTGTTGTATTCTATCTGAAACAATGGCAGCAAATAAAAATGCCAAACAACAAAAAATAGATACCTTTCACTATAATTTTTCACTGTAAGTCAGCGAATTGTTGTTGTTGTAAAATGCTGCTAATACTACTTAGGCAATAACGACATTCAATGTAAATCGGGAACCTTCACTGGCTGTGTGATCTATCACTCTGTCTTGGTACTCATATTTCGACAGTGATGCAGTATGTCAGACCTAGGAAATGAAGGCTACTTCAACAGCTCAGCCGATACAGCATGATTTAAGTTACTGTTGAAGCATGAGACTGTTGAAACACATGCAAAATTTGCTAAATTGTTCTGGAAGAAAAACCACAGCCACAACAAAATGATGACAATGTTAGATTTCAGGTGTATGTTTAGCAGTTAAGATGTGACTTAACTTACAGTTCTTGACCTTGAGAAAATAGGTCAATGTCAGTCATATTCATAGACTTCAGGTCCATCATCAGTTGCATAAGTGGTATCAATTTAGAATGCCTAGCTATATTTCATGTTATATCATAATATACAGTATATAACCTGAGAAAATAGATTCAGTCAACTGGGATAGGCTTCTAGTCAGTCACCAATTGCACAACTATTATGAATTTGGAGAGCCTATCTTCACTCCTTTAAAAATTATTGCTAATGCTAAATTTGACCTCAATAAAACAGGTGAAGATCAGTCAATTTCATCAGGCTTCTGATCCATTACCAGCTGCATATGTGGTATGACAAGAAAGATGGGCAAACAGAGAGACAGACAGACAGATGACACGGAAAATTCAGTTCATTTTGGGGCATCATTACATATCATCTTCAAAGTCTAAATATTCTGTCAAAATGCACAAGAACACACCATTTTACTTCAATTGTAGAGAAGAAAAGCAATTCCGAATAGGGGAATCACAATTTATTCTGTATATTTTGCTATTATTTATAGCACCTGCAGCAGTGAACAAAGTTACAAACAGCTCCATACGCACAGTATATAAACAAGGCATAATGTGATCTTAGCCAATACGCATTTATGAATACGTAAGCCAATAAATTGTATCAGATTGGACAGATATCAAAATGCCGTCATTTTCAGAAATTGTTAAAAGTTAAGCGATAACCTGACAGTGATCTACAAATGGTATAATTCAGGTGTATATCTGTTACCATGATTCAGTCATAATATTGTCTGTAATATATTTATGTCGACAAGGAATACACATAATTATTTGATAATATTATTAACTGTATGTTGTACTTGATTAATATGAACTTTTTATTTGCTGGAATCCAGCCATTTGTTCCATATGGGCAATATTCTCATCAGCCATCGCCATTCTATATGAATGTGATACATGTGCAAGTCCATGGTCATTGATACAGTATGGTGAAGGTGACCTGTAACACCAGTATACAAAATTATACCGAGCGCATTGAATCCTCACCACATGATGCTGAGGCAGATCAGAACGGAGTGTCGGTAAAATCAGGTGTGTTTTGTAGAGGATTCTCTCAATGATGATGCTATACTGTACACATACAAAATATGAAGTGTTGATGTGTCGGGCCTATAGCACAAAATCACAAGCAAATTGGTACATCTAGGCACAGAGGGTCTCATTTCTGCCGCTAACGTGTTGATTTGGGTGGGGGCATCCTCTCAGGGGGAGGTGGGGTTGGGAAGGGGCCTAATGTCTCAAGCAGTATTCAAGGTCTTCCATCAGTATACTCTATTCCATACCCCAATATTTCAAGCACGTGAAATCAGACAAAACTTATGTGCGGGGCACATCCCTGGCTGGACATGCTAGTGGGGAACCCTCAATCCCAGGTTAATTATCATTGGTGGAGTTAACGTCCAACAAATGCAAAATTGAGCTTGGCATCCGGCCCTATGTTATTCAGCGATGTATTCCCCTACGGACCCTGTTGCCTCGACGGAGGTCTTTGCGCTCACCCAGCGCTTGCTATGGATAGGGGTGATAAGACCTTGACTCCATTGTGTCGGGAATATGCCCGAGTTAAGTACAGAAATGAATAATTTACTAAGCATTGGAAGTAGGACATCTATCCCGTATTTTAATAATTCGTTGGTAATTTGATCGAGCCCCGATGATTTGTTGTTTTTACGTTGGTTAATACCATTGATTATTATGTAGTGCCTCATGAGAGAGTGTAAATCCATACAGCAATGCTAATGTCTCACTCCTTGTTATTCATACTCATGTTATTTAAAATACACCTTGCTGTCGAATTTCTCAGAGGAAGTGAACCTTCTTCGATTTATATAGCCTGAACATCAAATCCATCGCCTGACAGTTCTGTAGATTTGATCAACAGATTGATATTGTGTTTTGTTGGTTGCCCAGTTTCGTTGGCAACAAAGGTAATACTGAGGCTAATAAAATGGCTAAGGTAGCCCTTGATAATAAGCCTGATCGGAGTGTCGCTGACCGCGGTGCATTCTGGGATTGAAGAAAGATAAACCAATGAGGTGGTTCCCCAAGCCTGCAGAAGCATGGAAGCATGGGCTGACAGTGGAAGATTTTAGGAGTTGGAAAGACCCTCCATCTGCGCGATTTTTTGCCTCAAATGGGTTTGATGCACACGTCAAAAAAATATAAACTTGTTACTCCTGTTTAGTCGCACATAAGGAAAACAGACATGTTATTCTGACTGGCAAGGCTGTAAACTTGTGCCCCGTTTCTTGGTCGCTGTGTGTCTTCCCACGTCGAGGCTCACAACAGGTGCGACCCGCAAACCGCAAAGTCAACATAGTTGATTGAATTCACTCACGTACTCAAGCGGACCCTCTGATTAATTTAGGCCTAGCAGGTGGCCAGAGTTATTGCTCTTGACACCCCGATAAGGCTTACGAGGGTGATCCTGTTGGAATCCCATATAGCTTTTTCAGACCCTCTGTCTGTACTTGAGTGAGAAAGCAATCTAATTAAAATTAAATCTTATTTGCTCCCCCATTTGGATATGTCGCTTGTGGGATCTAACCGGCTTGCAGTAACGAGAGTGTCGACCAATCCCGAGAACTCTTCATAGTGCTTTGAAGGGAACATTACGGCTTTTTGGTTGGCTCAGCCGAACAGACGCCAAGCTGGCGGGGTATCTTCTGATGTTGCAGCCCTCCCGTCAGATCGGCACCATAATGCGGGGTAGAAATATGGACTGGTCCTTGGCATGAACCTTGGGTTTAAGCGGATACGACGATCCTGTCCCCCTTGCACGTCTGCAAGTAAAGTAGTTAAAATGTGGCCGTCATGTCATAAGACTATTGAAAACCAAATTCAATTGAAATCAGTAAGATCCTGCATAGCGACATATACGATTGGGGAGCATTGATAGGATTTCTTTATGGGATGCTGTGAATAATAACAAACTTCATGAGTTCCAAAAACTGTAGGCTTTGCTCATCTGAACAGCCAGAAACGTTTCGATCAAGCCATTATCAGGCGTAGTCCGACACACAGTCCCTACAAGATATTTTATATTACTGATTTCTATTATCAGTATTATAATATATCTTGTAGGTGCTGCCTGTTGGACTAGAACAGGTGATGTAGAATCGGTCATACACGATTAACTCACGAACATTTACTAAAAAAAGAACCAGTCACAAGGTGTCTTCCATGCCCCGAAGATTACAGATAAACATATTCTGATCGACTGTATAGATTTTAAGATTGTAAGAGATTCTCAGATGGTAATCTGGGGGACGGATGCATGTGGCCAATCAAATTTCGTCAACGGGAAATTCACCAGCATTCAATCAATAATATCCGGGCTGTGAAATGCGTCTCGTGGAAGTTGTTTATATTTACTCCGATTTGGATTCGGAATTTTCAAAGCTTGCATAGGTGGGGGCGTGCACACAGTTGTCTATGTCAAATAGTTAACAATTTCAGTGCCAGGAGACTGTATCTTCCAGACATTCCGTGCCAGGATTTGATACTCGGAATAAGTTTTATATGACATCCGGGAAAGACACGCCATGAACTTGAATGTAGTGTTGCAGTCGATTATTCGATTTGTCAAACCCCGGAAGTATCATCGATATCGTTTCCGGAGCAATGTAGTTTGAAATTCGCGCGGGATTTATACAGCGCTGAAGTCTGATAGAATGTTCCGTGATATTGTATCTGTGTTTCCCGAGATTGTATGTCTATAAGGTTTGTGAATTAACTTTCATCTCGAGGAGTGGATATATGAGGGGAAGACGATGTCAAAGGTCAAATCAACGGTCAAATATCAAGATCACTTTACCCAAAAATTAAGAAATCATCGAAATCCGAATTAGTTTTTGATTGGATGATCATTAAGAGAAAATATGCCAGGTCCAGAAAGTATCGAATCTCAAACAGGAAATTATTGAAAGCATTGTCTGTCCACGGATGTAGATTATGATCAGACTAGAAATCCATTAGGGCGAAAGGTCAAGGCCAATGATGATAATGCAATCGGGAAACCACTGAAAATAGTGGGAAGCGATGTGTCGAATACCAAAATTGAGGTGAAAGGTTCACTGACATCCAACATCTCACTGAAACCCGAAAGACTATAATATATTTCGTTTTGATGACGTAGTCCACATTTTCCAATTAGGTTTTTGGTATAAAGATATAGGTCTAAATTCTATGATGGTCCATTTCCTCTGAATACACAGTGGGTGGGTATAGTCGCCTAGCAAGGATATTTTCAGTATAACTTCTGATGAGTGAGAAGGAACGGACTATCAAAGGGTGATCTTTCAGTGATTTTTGTATATATTTTTATTCATATGAGAAGGATATATTTTTACCAAATTTGTAGTCATTTGAGATACATATATGATGTAGGTATATGGTGCTATGGGTTTTCACATAGATAGAAATAAATAGAAATGCAAGCGATTATTTTACCCGAAGAACACCCCATGAATGATATTGCTTATATAGTAAACTGAAAAAAGCGACAGCTTCTGACGGTACTATATCTATGAAGATTTTTCTTGAACATCGAACTTTGGCTTTCAATCCAGATGAAGAATGGTTTTATAGAGAGTAGATAAATTCCAGGTGGATACGTATTTTTACGGGATGTTTCATTTAGGTGTAGCCTCTCGTTCCTCAGAAGATAAATATGAGTATTCACATATATTTGACACCTGAGGTTTAGTGTCGTATGGGTTATTTCAGACTTAGAGACTGTCTGTCAACCGACCTTTTTACGTACATGTATTGGTATGTCTCGTTGTGTATACTTTTGAAAACCCCGTTGTCGTCTACAGCTTTTCCGTCACAGTAATGTGATACACACACGGAGTTGATAGAGGGTTATGTGTTGCCGTATATCTACATATATATCCGCTAGTGAAGCCTTAGGCCAGTTTTTTTTATTTCTTGGTTTACGGATTGGAAGCCCAAAAGTTTGAATCGGTCCTCCAGAAAAAAAATATCTCCCTGAAAAAAATTAGCACAACAAAATTAGATTTTTGTCCTCCGCCACGAAGTGGTGGGAGGACTTGAAAATGCTAGCGTCCCACATCTTGTGAACGCGATATCTTGAGAACAATTTGACCAATCGACTTCAAACTTGAGAAGGTGCTTCACATCAGTTAAACGGTCATTGGTAGTGATTTTCACTGAGGTACGTAATCCAAGATGGCCGCCATCGACCATATTGGATTCTGTCCGTCCCACATCTTGTGAACGCGATATCTCAAGAACAATTCGACCAATCGACTTCAAACTTGAGAAGGTGCTTCACATCAGTTAGACGGCCATTGGTATTGATTTTCAATGAGGTACGTAATCCAAGATGGCCGCCATCGACCATATTGGATTCTGTTCGTCCCACATCTTGTGAACGCGATATCTCAAGAAAAATTCCACCAATCAACTTCAAGCTTGGGAAGGTTCTTCACATCAGTCAGACGGCCATTGGTATTGATTTTCACTGAGGTACGTAATCCAAGATGGCTGCCATTGACCATATTGGATTCCATCCGTCCCAGATCTTGTGAACGCGATATCTCGGGAACAATTCAACCAATCGACTTCAAACTTGGGAAGGTTCTTCACATCAGTTAGACGGCCATTGGTATTGATTTTCACTGACGTACGTAATCCATGATGGCCGCCATCGACCATATTGGATTCTGTCCGTCCCACATCTTGTGGGCGCGATATCTCAAGAACAATTCGACCAATCGACTTCAAACTTGAGAAGGTGCTTCACATCAGTTAGACGGCCATTGGTATTTATTTTCACTGAGGTACGTAATCCAAGATGGCCGCCATCGACCATATTGGATTCTGTTCGTCCCACATCTTGTGAACGCGATATCTCAAGAACAATTCCGCCAATCAACTTCAAGGTTGGGAAGGTTCTTCACATCAGTCAGACGGCCATTGGTATTGATTTTCGCTGAGGTACGTAATCCAAGATGGCTGCCATTGACCATATTGGATTCACTCCGTTCCACATCTTGTGAATGCAAAATCTCAAAAACAAATCAACCAATCGACTTCAAAATTGGGAAGGTGAACTCGATATCTTGTGAACTCGATATCTCGAGAACAGTTTGACCAATTGACTTCAAACTTGAGAATGTGCTTCACATCAATTAGACGGCCATTGGTATTGATTTTCACTGAGGTACGTAATCCAAGATGGCTGCCATTGACGAGATGGAAAGTGAATTGTTGGACGGAATCTCTCTCTTATATTCCTGAAACGTTCACATTCACTGTCACTGGAAGAAGTAGACTGCAACTTTTGTTGGTGTGGAAACGTGGAGATTGCGTAGGGAAAGTGTGGGGTATTGGTGGGCGCGTGGGGTTCGTGTGGGGCGAAGCGTGGTTTGGAACTTTCCTCGTGGGGATAACGTAGGATTTGTGTGGGGCAGCTGCCCACGGTTATGCAAATTTAGCATAAATATGGGGATTATGTAGGGCTGATGTAGGGATTATGACGGGTGAATGGGCGAGAATTCAAAGTCCGCGTGGGGATGATGTAGGGCATACCTTTATCTGCTACATATTCAAAGTCTAACGTGGGGTTGGTGTAGGGAAAATGAACTTCGGAGTTAATCGACTGAGTTGTTTGTAGGGATTAGGTGGGGTGGACTTTTTCCAGCGCTCGTAGACAAAGTCCAATGTAGGGAATGTGTCGGGCTGTGCTGAAAGTCCGGCGTGGGGATGATGTAGGGCAAAATGCTCGCCGTTTTCATAGCTTAAGATAAACGTGGGGATTTTGTTGGGCAAGCATTCTTCCATGCATAGCCTAAGACGATAGTGGGGTTGAAGTGGGGCGATATTTTATTTGCACATATAGTGTGAGATAAATGTGGGGATCATGCAGGCAGACTGTGAACTCTGTTTTCTTAAAACAGTAAAGATTTTGGGCCAGTTTCAGTTCAGTTGTGTCGAAAAGACTGATCCGCCACCCCACACCGTCAGAAAAAAGGTGATGGGCCATCACCTTTTTTGGGGTGATGGGGTCTGGTCATCACCCTTTTAGGGTGATGAAAAGGGGGATGAGAAAAGGTGACGACAAAATCCATCACCCTAAAAAGGTGATGAAACCAGGCCATCACCATAAAAGGGTGATGAGATCCAGTCATCATCCTTTTAGGGTGATGAACGACGAGTGGCCATCCTTGGTCATCACCCTAAAAAGGTGATGAAATAGGATGATGACAGATGAGTGGTCAGACAAGATAAATATTGGTTTCCAAAAATATATTTACCTCTACAAAATTTCTGTAATATATCAGTTTCATTATACTGTAAATTGATATAATTTGTAATAATTATGTAATAGGTATAAAAAGATTATTTTTTCATTCACTTGCATTACTAATGGAAAATTTATTTACCCCTCACCAGAAAGATAAAGATTGACTTGGAAAGTGTATGTAATTATATATGTTAACGAATGAAGAGAAATGACGTTAGAGCAATTTTGAATGTTAGCGAAATTAAGTTGTTTGGTGGAGACACGGTTGACTGCACATCTATACCGTTGTCTTCCGCATTTGAATTCTATTTCCAATAATGATTTATTCAGTGTAATAATGTCATGTAAAGTACAACACGTTGTCTGTGCTGTAGCTGAGTATATTTAGGTTTCCAACGTTTGTAGAAGAAAAACTAATTATAACCTGGGTATACTATATTCGTCCGAGCTATAACAACTAACTAGTATTATATGATCACCTCTGTCACACACAATAGGGACCGTAAGTGATTTTGCCGCTGTGCGTCGCAACGTGTCTTGTTGGACACGCTGTAGGAGTTGTCTTTTCCTGAGTGCCAACCTGTTAAAGCTGCTGTCAAAAGTATACGTTACGAACTTGGTTGATTTTTCATTACCAAGACGTTAAGATGGCGAATAAATACGAAGAATGGACGCTGAAAGACCTAAAGAATGAACCGAGGAAACGGAAAGCTAAACTATCGGGAAGAAAACATGAATTGATCGAGCGGTAAGGTGTTTTGATTTACATGTCAAATCGTATATTATTGACGTGCACCCCATTTTCGTGGCCTACACTTTTCGCAGTATTACTGTTATGACCTAAAAAATGAATGTTTATTTCCGATTTATTTAAAAGTTTCTGTCCCTAAAACGGGATGGATATTCAGACAGTGGTCGTTTACACTGGTTTAGGTACAGGGGTGAAATCACCTGTTTTCGAACCAACACGATATCAGTACAGTGACGTCGCCAGTTTCGATCCAGTGTCAGTTCCGACCCACTTCCCAAAATATTGCTTTTTGTCATAACCATGATCACGCGAAATCATAAAACATTTGGTGTATTAAGCAAGTTGATCAACCTCTCAATCATGGTAAATTATATTATGCATTCACTGGTTTCGTTAGGAGACAGCTTTGCCGAGCCACTCCATACACATGACTACATCGGTCTAAGTACAAACACCATGACTCACTGTTGGTCAAAACCCGTGTCGTCTGCCAGGGCTTCCGATCAAAGTTTTGATGTTTTGTTTCTCACATATAATTATCATATGGTACTATGTATCTGTCATAAATTTATTTACTGGGGTGTCTCTCTAAAGGCTACCTGCTCCATTGTTGACATCAACTGACGGACCCAGTTCCGAACCACCATCATCCATGGATGACCAATCTGGGTCCAGATGACCTGAAAATGTCTTGCGAACGCAGCGCTCATTACGTAAAATCGTAACTCGAGTGCTGATTAGCATTTCTTCTCTTTACTCTGCTATTCAGAGGTAAAATAAGTAAAAGAACGGTTGATTTATCGTCATTTTCGAGTGAGTATACGCTTATTAGCCATCGGAGTTATTTCAGTGTCCAATATATCTTCACAGTATGATCAGCTCGACCATATCACTATCACCCCCAACCCGCATTCTTTAACGTCAGATGTTCACTTATCAGACGAGGACATTCAAAATGAAATATCCAGCTAGGACCCTATTTTGGCGGAAAGTTATCATGTTGACGATTACATTTGTTTATATCTGGGTCAAAGGTCAATGTCAAAATGAGGCTGGATCGGAACTGGCGACAGTGGGTCGGAACTGACACCTCTCATTAAGAAATGTAATTTTATTTTCCCTGCAGTTCAGTTTATCCCTAGCTAAGTTAGTTTGTTAATAAAGGCGATGGACAATTGTACGGCGATCAAGATAATGAATATGCCAATCAAACCATTTCCTTCTGAAACAGATGCAAATTTCACTTTAGTGGGTCGAAACTGGCGACTCGTCTGTACTAAGTTAATTTTACTGACCGCTAGTTTTAGATTTGATACGGTGATCTGTCCGGTCAGAATATATGTTTATATAGAAACAACAGTGAAAAGTTCTGTATATGAAACTATTCCAGGCCAGGAATGTTTTTATTATTATTATTGAAAAAAAAGGGGGGGAGGGGAGGTGCAAAACTCCTATTGAATACATTTTTTTTTTATCAGGTTGCAAGCATATGACTGAAATGATAATTTCAAGGGTGATGTTGTCATGGAACCAGAGCATGTCATGGACATTCCGCCATCAGAAGAGTACAAAGATTTGAACAGTGACTCCAAGGTAGAGTAAATATCCCTTCAATGACTGTATCTGGATTGATTAATTACTAGTCATTGATACACTTCATTATTGCAATATGAATTGTTTGTTTGTTTTTTATTCTGTTTAATGCATAGCTGACTAGAAAGAAGTATGATCATCAAATCATCAAATACATGTATGGTAGTTTGTATGTCGTTGGCTGAACACCTCACCTACATTTACCTCCATTAGTTTGCTCTCAATGGAAAGGAAGATTGATTTTTATTTGCAACGGAATGAATTTTCTGTTTACAAATGAAATAGGCTGAGAGCACAGTTTAAAATATGAAATTCTGTTCTGTAACCGGTACTTTAGACTATAAAACTGTCACGTTTAACAGTATTCTGTTGGTCCTATCTGTGTTTCTTGCCTGGCATGTACTGGTCTTCAGTGGCATCACTGGTCTGCAGGATCGGGCAAATCAGAATGACAGATTCCTTTAATGTAATTTGATACTAAAATGCATTTGTGCCTCTCTTTTCAGGTAACAATAATTTGTTACAGACTGTATACTGCGCTGATTGAGTTTTATCTAATATAAATAATTGTGTTTGTATTTCAATGATCTATAGGAACAGGCAAATACTGGACCCCACTCATTGTCAGTGATTGTGTGAATTGGTAACAGGATAATGGATTAGATTGGCTTGTGGACCTCATGTGAATACCAGTTATCCTCTCCTACAAGGAAAGGAAGTTACACCTGGAGGTGAGGAAATTTTATAATCACTGCATATCTGAGAAAAAACTGTGATATCCTGTTCCTGTATTTGGCACCTACTGTCTTCGTCAACGCAACTCGTCCCAGAGTTTTCAATGGATTCTTCTGAAATTTGGTACACATGATCGGTACCATGTGTGGATGTGCACACACTTTTTTTGGCCCGCTTCAACGTTTTCTTGAGTTAATCCCCTTGATTTTGGTCTGAAATCCTTGGATTTGGCACCTACTGTCTTCGTCAACGCAACTCGTCCCAGAATTTTCAATGGATTCTTCTGAAATTTGGTACACATGATCAGTATCATGTGTAGATGCGCATGAAATTTTTTCGGACCAATTCAACGTTTTCTTTAGTTATCCGCCCTTGATTTTAGTCTGGAATACTTTTTGTTTGGCACCTACAGTCCTCGTCATCGAAACACCTAGGGGTTTCATTGCATTCTTTTGAAATTAGGTACACATGATTGGTGCCGAGTGGACATGTGCACAAACTTTTTTCGAGTTGATTCAACAGTTTCTTGAGTTACTCCCCTTGATTTTGGTCTGAAATCTAAATTTGACACATACTGTCCTCGTGAACGCAACTCGTCTCAGACTTTTCGATGGATTCTTTTGAAATTTGGTACATATGGTCAGTACCATGTGTAGATGTGCACAAACTGTTTTTGAGCTGATTCGACGTTTTCTTCAGTTACTCCCCTTGATTTTAGTCTGAAATCCTTGTATTTGGCACCTACTGTCATTTCGACCTAATTCATCAAGCTGATGAGCTTACTTTTGCAGCTTATGCTAACAAAAATTTTGTTTTAAAGTTACTGATACATGTATATATAAGTGCATAACCGGGAGTGAGGGAATATGCACCCCCGCAGAGTAAGAGTAACTGGAGTTTAACTTGCTCCTGCAAATACCACTCCAGGCCCTTATGTATCCCGCCCCCCCAACCTGATTTCCAAACCTGCCTACACCACTTACACAACAATGATAGCTTATACATGTACAGTATTATGACAATTGCAACAATACAAACAACATACAGTCCAGAAAGGTTCATTTGTATGGTTAACCTTTGTCTATAACACATTCCGGAGATGTTTGTCAACTGTATGTTTTTACGGGCGTGTTTTGGGTTCAATTGAACTCTTGTTTTATTGTCTTTTAAGGTGATTATGTATGGTAAAACAGGTCCCTGTTTGTACTGCAGTCTTCACGAATAGTGATGATGGAAAAAATCACAAGGTTCTATTTTCTGGAGAAACAGTATGGCAACAAACTTGTCCCAACCCAGACCAATGTAGACGCACCCCTCCCAGGCTTTGTGTCACAGGAACTGGCTGAGCGACATAGTGTAAGTTGAAGTAAATTATTCATATCTGTTAGAACAGGGAACACATCAGTTCCACATCGCCAAGGTTGGCGGCTGTCGCCTCCCCCCCCCCCCCATCATGAAGGGGAATACAGAAATCACTTTTGTATTGCTGTACCGTGGATGATATCTCAGCTGCTATTTGAAACATACATGAAGATGCTTAGTACCTTACTGATGTGCATTGTCACATTCTTTATGGCCCTTCAATATATGCTTATCCAGTCCATATCTCGAATACCATCAAACTGCTCACTATGAATCAGGTTTCTGTGACCTGATAACTTGGAGTTATCGAAGAATCGAGAGGTTTTCAGATGCACAGCTTCGTATATAAATTTGAAAAAATATTACTTGTTCTTTGATAGATCTGTATATCTCAAACCCTGTGCTGTTAGTTATATGAACATAAAATGGTCTGATCAACGATGAGAGTGATCTGAATTTATTGTGTTTTGTTATAGCCAGTTTTGTAGGGGTCAATGTTTGACTGCCATTATCATGAAACTGGAATATCTGTATGCTCAACCATATTTGTTTCCTGTATTAATTTATTATGATAGCTCGGGCATTCAGAATATACTAATCGTTTTTCATTGTTTGGCTTCCAGGTTATGTTTGCAACCAGTTCAAGGGCACACTGTGGTCCAAAGTAAGGAGAGGTATCACTCAGAAATGCCATGATGCAGCAAGGTCAGGTAGAATCCGCCAGAAAACACCATTGAAGAAGCATGATCTCCACATGTCAGAAGAGCTGGTGGACTCTTCTTCAGCTTCACCCTCATCTGCCAACGACAGTCCCCATAGGAATGCTAAAGGCCATCCCACAACAGGTGGGAAAAGACCAAGACAGATTTTTTTAAACCTTTGAGGGATGAAAAAAAACATTCTACTTGACACAGACTTTCAATGTGCTTCCCATTTTGTGGTCGGGTGTTCTAAGACATGGTACAATATATATTTTATGCTGTTAAAGAATAAAAGGTGAAATACGCGTGGATTTTGCTTCTGCTGGTGGTTATTTTAAGGGATGGATGATATTGCAGGAGGAATCGGGACAGACTAGACAGTCTGTACAAATGACATGCCCATTCAGATAGAAGATGCCCCCTCCACCACACCCCAGGAATTCTGTACAGATGGTGTTTTGTGCACCCTGCCCCGTAATTTCCCCATTTGTGGGGATACTGCACAGTGCTCCGCCCAATTCATTCCCCACTCCCAAATAACTACCCCGAAAATAACCCATTGTTGGTACATTCGGGGGCGACAACCCCACGCCATCCCCCAGCGTTACTGTGGAGATGTTGCCATACCTCTTTGTGGGGTTTTCTGCCCCATATTGGAATTACTGCCCCGCAGATTCCCCACGTGGGGATATTTTGGGTTTTTTGTCCCATGCTGGAATTACTGCCCCGCAGATTCCCCATGTGGGGATGTTGTGGGGTTTTCTGCCCCGCAGATTCCCCACGTCGGGATATTGTTGAGTTTTCTCTCCCATGCTGGAATTACTGCCCCGCAGATTTCCCACGTGGGGATATTGTGGGGTTTTCTGCCCCGCAGATTCCCCACGTGGGGATATTGTGGGGTTTCTCTCCCATGCTGGAATTACTGCCCCGCAGATTCCCCACGTGGGGATGTTGTGGGGTTTTCTGCCCCGCAGATTCCCCACGTGGGGATATTGAGGGGTTTTCTCTCCCATATTGGAATTACTGCCCCGCAGATCCCCCACCTGGGGATATTGTGGGGTTTTCTCTCCCATGCTGGAATTACTGCCCCGCAGATTCCCCACATGGAAATATTGTGGGGTTTTCTGCCCCGCAGATTCCCCACTTGGGATATTGTGGGGTTTTCTCTCCCATGCTGGAATTACTGCCCCGCAGATTCCCCATGTGGGGATGTTGTGGGCTTTTCTGCCCCGCAGATTCCCCACGTGGGGATATTGTGGGGTTTTCTGTACCATGCTGGACTTACTGCAGAAATATTGTGGGTCTATCCCATACCAGCTTTAAATATAGTTCCCCGCATCATCCCCACATGTAGGGAACACGTGGGGCTGAGGTTGGGATAGTGCGGGGATTTAATTCAGCTAAGCAGCATTAAGAAACTCCTTTTCCATGACTAAGTCCAATGTGGGGATTTTACCAAATCCCTACACATTCCCCACATTGGCTATCCTACACATTCCCCACATGATCCCTACACAGCTTGTCCGACATAAACCCCACAAATTCCCCAGCTTATTGGTTTGTAAGGGAGAGTGTGTTCGTCAATGTCTTCACGATTCGCATCCCCACCGTGTCAACCTGTTTTGGTGTAAAGCCCACTTCCATCTTTTGAAACAGTATCAGCAGGTCATTAAAAACACGATCTTTTGTAGTGACAAAGTGACAGTGTCTGTGAGAAAAGAAAACAGAATTCTAAAAAAAGCTATATACTGAAGAAGCACATTTCTAGTTTCAAAACATTGAATTATTTTTAACATCTGTCATAGGCACAGACTATGAAGACAGGTGGACGAATATAAATGACCACGACAATATCCCTGCATTGAAAAACTGTGATATAACACCATAAACAGTTTATTTAAACCTTTCATTGGCTAGGCTAGACCAGACAGGTTAATATTAGACAGGTGCACGGACGTACCTAACAAAGACAGTATCCCTGTGCATGAGGATTGAGGTTAAAAATCATAAAACTGAACTAGCCTTGTATAAATTGTATATGCCACTTTGAAAATGTCTTGAATAATGAAATTCATATCATATCATGATTGAACAGGTTTCGAAAAATTCACGTAAACACATTTAGACTACCGATTTATCATTGAAAATTCGATTTAGGCAAAATATATACCATTCGAAAATTTGCCCGTTTTGATAACTTTTTGATCTGTACAAACCTTGACTTCGAAAGACGATCGTATCGCTTCTGTGCACTCATGAGAATATGAAACACATTTATATTTGTGTTGCCGGGCGTGGACGGGTTCTTCTCAGTATCCTTGTGGGCTCATACAAACACATACCGCATGCCAACCGACTGCAGAATCTTCGCAGGAATGTCAAGTGGGGTCACGCTTCCGTCTCCGAAATTGAAAGTTTGAGACGTCCTCATCACCGTTACCATCAAATTGTTTGGCTATGACATTTCCAATGCTTTCATCTGGATTGGCTCTGACAAACCAAAGAAGATATTACTCGCGTTGTCTATCGACAAATGCAGGAAAAATCCATCAGCTCCCGCCATTATTTCATCGTCCAGCATACGCCAAGGCATTCTCCAATCACTGGGAATGCCCAGAAAGCCATACATTTGTGCATAGAATGGCGATTACAACACTTTGCGGGGAGTATTTAGGATAGCGCCGCCAAGTGGCGGAAGAGTTGTCTTCCCTCGTGGAGAGCTGTTTCCAGTCCATCACAGAATTTTGAACTGGGTTTCCCGGATTTCTTTTTTTTTCAAATTGACGGGAAAATCGAGTCGGCGGAGGAAAAAAAAGGACCATTTGGAAATTATTTTTTTTTTAGAAAACCCATTTTTAGGGTCGGCGGATCCGTAAACCAAGAGAGAGAAAAAAAAACCTGGCCTTATGTTGAATACCTACCTATGGTATTATTCCAAACCATTATGAAGTCTTTGAAAATAATTTGTTTAGAAATCTATTGATGCTAACCGTCTTCAACACCAAGAAATGATTATGTATGTGTTTTCGTCCAAAAAAGTTCAATGACCTGAAAGCACCCTCTGTTAAACTGTCTGGCTCACAGCCGAATTACGTTGACAACGCCAAATATTTTATCTCTAGTTATCTCACCGACAGTTATGATATGTCTGTGCAAATTAGAAAATTATGCGTCCGTGCTAACATTTTGGCTCGAAAGTTCTATATGTGTTCTCAAGATGTTAACCCTACCTGGCCTGCGGGGGGGGGGGAGGGCCCTAGTGAACTTTTCTTTGGTGACTTTTAAGCTTATCTTATTAGGGTCATTTTGAGCCTATTTTCATATACCCCCGGGCAGAGGATCCTGGGTAAATTCAAAATGGCGGTCATGCGGTATCCGCGAAAGTCGTGTTTTTCAATCTTTTCGCTCCATTCGTTCACATTTTCCTTGCCTCAAAGGTCTTGAAAGTATTTTATTTATGCAAAACTAATTATTCTCTATTTTATTTGATTTTTTTTGAGAGAAAAATCGGAAAAATGACAATTTCGAAATATCGACCCCAAAAGGGCCGAAAGATGGCTTCCGAGAAGATGACGTCACTGTGACATCATTATGGCGGCCATCTTGGATTTTTTTACATTTTCCGGTAGAGCTTGAACCAAAGATACCCTGTGGTACATTTCAGCGCTCTAGCCTTAGTGGTAGAGAAAATATAAAGGGTGGGGCCCCCCCCCCGGCTGCGATACACCCCAAATCGCCCAGGCCAGATAGGATTAAGAAGCAACTGTTCTCGTTGTACTGTACCAGCATCTATTGCAGTCATCTGTGGTCTTTGTACTCGCCTTGTAACTGAAAAAACCCTGCTTGTTACATAAAACAACGCATTTCGCTGGTTAATGCACTTCCCACGTAATTGTAGTGCTACTTTCATGTTTGAAATTAACTCTGTACCCAGCTTTAATGAGGTTATTCGACGCCAGATCAATTCTCTACGGAACAGACTTATGTCATCAAACAACGTTTTACTTACAACTTTGCGGCTTTCTGATCTGTCTCAGACTTCGCGTCTATTTTGTCATTGGTCTCACCAAATTTATGTAACGCGCCAGTAATTTGTCTTTTGTCTGCCGTCTTATTATTTATTTGTTCATTCTAAAGACCATCTGAGTCTGCAATAAAGAATTATTATTATTATTATTTGTGAAAGGTAGATTATCGACCAATGCTCAAGAAAACAGATAATCGTTCGGAGATTCACGAACCGTCGAAAGACATACTCAAGAATCAATTTGATTCGCCAGAACTACACTGGTCTGTCACAGTTTCGATTGTTTTACCAATGCGTCAACTGGTGTGGCCGAGACTGTATATCTAGTCATTATGTTATTGCCGTTTGAAATAAAATGATCAATTAGGAAAAACAATATTTGCAAAAATGAAGTATTGTACTCTTGAGGTTCGAACTGATGAGAATTTAAGCTTTGTTGTTCGACTCCAGCAATTTATGGATTGAACCAGTCTCAACAAACAAGTTTTTACAAGTTATTTGTGTGAAATTTTCAAGATAATGGATCTTTTGAAATGAAACTTGGCATCAGACACCTTCTCAGAACTGATCTTTGACATATGTGTATGTTACCTATCGGTGCTCTCATCTGGTTCAGAGCATCAAGAGAACAACAAAGTTAACATGTCGGCATTACTAGTTAGGATGCTATCTTGGAAACTTCGGAATCAAATACCGTTATGTTGTCAACTGCAGCTATAATTGATTAGATTAGACATGAACTAAGTATTCAAATACTGTTTATTTCCTTGACATATGTTTATCTACCTAAAATATTATTTATCGCTAAAAGCCAATGGATATTTCAGGTCTCCACGGCGCCAAACAAACCCTAGTGCCATCGTCAATGCATGGAGGACAAGGGCACCCTTGCTGTAAATTTCTTGTGCTTTTATGTCCCGTAGTGCCAATTGCCAAAATGGATACATGGAATTTAGGAAGAGAATATTCTTGATACAGGCAAGGTATTTTACACACATTTGGTGAATTTGTGTTTCCGCCAGTTGAATTCCCGTCAAAATTTGAAGTGAAGAACATGTTTTTGTTTATACTTCATTTTGCGACATGTCTGAAAATTTGAACAATGAGGAGTTTCCAAACATGTGTAAAACTGAACATGAACACTGTGGATGTAACGGCACAAAGTGTCCAAAATAGGACCTGTTCGAAAAAGCGATGTCATCCGTACTGTGCAGTGAAAGGACAAATTTTATGAATCATGAATTATAATTCTCTTAATGAAGAACCGTCAGAACCAAACATATATTAACAATTATTGGAAGATATAACTTCGACGAAACCATTTAGGTACTTCACATGTATAATTTCCCGTTTTTGAGGGGTCTCTCGAGCGTCTTGTGTGAACGAGTAACTAAATATCCACGGTTTCGAAATAATATTCAATCAGTTAATAAGTTTCGGCTCTTATAGTGTACCTCCTGTGAGCGAGGACCAGACTTAAGAGCTCCTAATCTGCAAAATTCGTACAATTTTAACCAGTTGATTTGATTCCACAAACGTTCACAGGTCGAAAATCGCACAGACAACGAGACTAACGCCCTAGCCCGCTGAGCCATATCCACTGTGCCAAAAACTAGGCTGTCCTGTCATGCCTCCGATTTTTTTCGGGCGCCGTGAATACGGTTGAATTAAGACTTTCTGGCATGTAATCTCGATTAATATTTAATACTTCGGGTCCGTCAAACTACTGTCCTATATAGAAAGATACATTATAACATAGCCCTGAAAGCAATTGTGCCAACGGCAATTCAAACGTAAAAGGGATAGGCTGCTAAATTAGAACTAATTAAATGCTTTAGTTGAGAGTAATTTCGTTCCATTGTATGAAATGTTTGCTGGTCATAGAGCATGACGACATATGATAGCACAGATACATATACTAACACATATAATAGGATGACACAATGAAAGTATCAGGAATAAATTTATGGCCCATTTTCAAGAAAATGTACAAATAACCGAAAAGACATTTTTTTAATACTTTTTGTTCCTCTTACAGTTTACAACCAGAGATTTGCTGGAAATGCCAGATGATTAAACATTTTATAATTTTTCTCTATTGTAAACTGCCTATTTTGACAAAGATAGCTGCTTTGAAACATTAAATATTCGTATCTGAAAATGAATTTGTCTTTGCCGTTATGCAATTTGAAGGTTAATAAGTTTAAACAACACAGTATTCAATAAAAAGAATCTCTCTGTTGGATACTATTATGTAAAATATATGAGAATATAAAGTCCTCTTCATTTCACATATCTTCATACGTGAGAAATATTACAAAAATATTGGATTTATTCAACTGTCTTTACCGTTATCGGGAAAGTTTTGGGGGGAAATTTAGCACAAGGAATGCCCTATAGAGAGCATCACTTTCAAGTACCAGGATGTGGGAAGCCATTTTCCCATATAATAACCAATGAAATCCATATGAGAACACCCTGTGGGAAAGTTCATCCCATATACGTATACGAGATCAGCGCGTGACGCGCACTAGCCAATCAGAAGTAATGCCGGACTACTTTCGTATTTTCATGAATGAAATTTGTAGGTCAAATATACTACGCCTATTTTTAGTAACATTTACTATCGTCTGCTTTACACAATTATGACAATACCGATAATTGATGGATTAATATGTCGATGGACAGAGACATCAAATTGAATTTCTTGAAACCTGGCGATAGTGTGTGGGTAAAGAAATCCAGCCAGAAGGCAGTTGGAACATTCGTAAAACGGCACAAACCACTGGGAACATTTACTTTGTTCCGTGTCACGATGGATTCAGGCGAAATGATTGACGTGCCATGGTACGACTTGGACCCACTGAACATCGACGACATTGAACTTGATCAACCTAGCGCTGGGCCTACCGATGACCAAACCGAAACAACGAGGTTTGTTGATGTTGACTTGAATGATTTTATTGGAGCCCAGGAAAACAAAGAGACGGCTCGAAAAACGAAGTCACACTTAAATGTACTGTCTGAATACTTATGTGGATTGGGTGAAACCAGAGATATCAAGGATATTGAGCCTATCGCTCTGGGCAAATTATTGGCACAGTTTGTCTTCTCCGTAAGGAAACAGAATGGAGAAGACTATGAACCGAACAGTCTTCGTGGATTCATTTCCAGTTTCGACAGATACTTAAAACAAAATGAATATGGGTATTCCATCATTACCAGCATTGAGTTTGCAAAAACGAGAGAGGCTCTAAAAGCCAAACAAATCCAACTTAAGAAGGATGGAAAGGGCAGCAAACCGTGTAAGTCAGAGCCGATCACCGACGATGAAATCTCCAAGTTGTACGAAACCGGCCAGCTCGGACGAAGTACCCCAGACAGCGTTTTAAATACTCTGTGGCTCAACAACACCACCCATTTTGGCCTCCGTGCCGTGAAGGAACATCGTCAATTGCAGTGGGGAGATGTTACACTCAAGACAGATTCTGTAGGTCGAGAATTTCTCGAGTATTCGTGTGAACGGCAGACCAAGACCCGTACTGGCGCAAACCCGCGAGACACTCGCACTGTAAATCCTCGAATTTATTCCACTCAGTCTGACCGCTGTCCCGTGACCCTGTACAAGTTTTACGCAGAGAAACGTCCAGAATATACCAAGAGTGCAGATTCTCCGTTTTACATTGCACCAAAATGTAAAATCCACGTGGAAATGAAGTATGGTACAAAAATCAGTGCGTTGGCGAAAATAAAATTGCCGCCATTATGAGATCCATGAAAACGGCAGCCGGCCTCTCGGAACAGAAGAAAATCACCAACACGAGTGCGCGAAAATATGTTGCACAGAAACTTGTCAACAGTAAAGTTCCTCCCACAGAAGTCATGCAGATAACAGGCCACAAAAACGTCCAGTCTATCCTGAATTATTCTTCTCTTTCGGAGCAGCGACAAATGGAAATTTCTGGCATTATCGATACACCAACACCAACGGATGCCATCTGCCTATCGTCCT
Source organism: Hanleya hanleyi (assembly GCA_036873755.1). NCBI lineage: Eukaryota > Metazoa > Mollusca > Polyplacophora > Lepidopleurida > Hanleyidae > Hanleya > Hanleya hanleyi. The sequence continues at coordinate 56,087 of JAVTVY010024573.1, forward strand.
CGCAGCGTGTCTCTACATGCAGTTCAGCCTCGGCCGCTGCCACGTCCCTCAGTGAAGAATCCCATGACCTCCAAACATATTCGTCCATGGGTCCCTTGTTTAGTGGTTGTGCTATTTCAGGTGGAACAATAAATATCAATTTCTCCCTACCTCACTTTCCGACTGGCGAAAAACGTCCTAGACTGTCGAGTGATTAAACTCTGGAAACCCGCGCTTTCTGCTTCAACTTTCAAGTTCAGTTCATTTCAGTCACGAGTTACATTGTGGACTGGACTCTTTCGTCAAACTGTAATGCTTTTACTCCTTAGCCAAGGCGAACTGAATTGATTCAACTGCTAAATTCGATAAATTTACTGTTTATAATGATTTCTAAACTGGGAACTCTCTCTTGCTGCGTAATAATATTGCTGCGTAATAAACCTTGTGCCTGTTCACCCTACGTAATGTATATAACTGCGCAGTAAAATTGTAAACAAACCGTCAGCTGAAAATCTTTGTTGTGCTTTGTTGGCAATATTTTCGGCTAAAAAAATTATATGGGAAAAAGAATCCCAAATAACTTGATGCTGAGATGAAATTTCCCACTCTCGAGAAGGAAAAATCATCCCGACCTCGCCTAACGGCTTGGTCGGGATGATTTTTCCTTCTCTCGAGTGGGAAATTTCATCTCAGCATCAAGTTATATGGGATCCTCTTATTCCCTCCAGCCTTGTGGCAACAGGGCACATGGTTTCTAAGAATTTGAAAAAAAGTCTGTGTCGCACTTATTGTCTGTCTTTACCGCTAGTGAGATAAGTCAGTTAAGGCATATTTGATTGTTACTAACAAAGCACAAGTAATCTAAAAGTGTATTATGAAGAAAAATGTACCATGAAAGTCACATCAATCCAGTCATGTCTACCTCATGCTGATGTAATCTGACTTTACCGTTATTAAAACTTATCTTTACCGTTATAAAATACCATAACAGTAAAGACAGGAATATAACGGTAAGGACACATGCTACAGATTTAGCAATAAAAAAAGTGTTTTAACAAATAGAAAACACTTATTCACTAATATATAATGCTACTTCAGTTTATCTGGAAACTAAATTGCTCAAATTTTGGCATAAATTTCTATTTCAGACCATAAAATTTGATGAATGTCTGAAAGTATCGCTATTATAAAATACTGGACATTTTTATTGAGAACTTGAATTTTAAATTATATCACTGCTATTACTTTACATTTTGGAAGCATAAATTAGTAATAATCCCCAAATATTAGCATACACATGTGTATATTGCCTTGAGAAAGGATGAGATCTTGTATCACTACTTCTGTTTCATATATTTCATACAGTTATACGTCTACCAACATGTCCAAGGTAGAAAACACATTACATAATTAATCAGTCAATGCATAATATATTAATAGAACATTTATAGTCAATAATTCTCTGTTTGATCTATATACCTGTTAAATTCACTTTAAATCTTTTACAGAGCTTGCAAAGAGGATAAGACCATGCCCCAAAAGAGTATTGAGAATAGACAGGGCACGTAAACTGACTGACACAGAAGCACATGAAGCCTATAAACAGGAGAGAGAGATATATATCAGAGGAGAAAGCAGGATGGAAAAATCAAATATAAACAAATTGACACCGAGAGAACAGCGGAGACAACGCAGGCTGTGGAAGTTAGAGAAACGTGAGATGACGCGAAAACCGGATAAATCTGTGGCTGAGAAAGAAATCGATACACCAACAGACACTCAACCATCATTGGATACAGAGGAACGGGTAGAGTTCCCTCAGCACCAACACCACTTTTGTCTCATCAAAAGTTAGCTGGTCGTAGAAAGGTTAGGAAACCATATAAAAGCTTACTAGACAGGTGCGCACATTGAAGTGGCAAATTAGAAATGCGATGATCAAGACTGATGTCAGTGAAACAGATCTGCTTGAGTCATCTCCATCTACAACGGCAGAGTCACATCTACGATCTGCAAATAGGGGCTTAGTCAAGAAACAGTTAACTTTTGGAATTGCGATATGTGATATATCAAAAGATGGAAGCAAATGCTAGAAGGCACAAAGATAAGCAGGCCCTACATAGAAGGTTGGCTGAAAATAATACAGGTTAATATCAAAGGACAGACAGCAGATAAATTTGACACATAGAGAACTGCGAAGAACAGCAAAAGAAGCACTCGGCAAGGCATCGCCCTTTGAATTATACAAAAGAAATCAGCCTCAGCAACAAGTTGAAGCAGCTGATCCGGTGAGATCCTTCTATCTGCAAGATGTGAACAGTTGGCCTGCAGCAGGGAAACGTGAAAGCATCACACGAAACAAAATCAAAATGCAGAAAAGTTACTTGTGTGTTACCATGGTTAATCTTCATGACAAATTCCAAGCAGAACATCCAACGATCTCAGTTTCTTACACAACTTTCACAAGATTAAGGCCGTTTTTATGTTGTCCCACCATCAGTGAATAATCATGACACAGTCAAATGTAAAATCCATCACAACTGTGAAATCAAAGCCATCAAACTATACCAAATGGGTGTGTTGGTTAACACAGATCCATACAGTATCATCAAGCACATTGTATGTGATGTTAAGGCAAAGGACTGTATTTACCAACAATGCAAAACATGCTGCAAGAACTGGGGGAGTATGTATGAAGACAGTGAGGTCAAAAAATCCCCAGAAATAGTCACATATGCTGAGTGAGAGAAGGGGAACGAGTAACGAACAAATGCTCAGGAAAAAACCATAGATGTCAAAGTGGTAAAAAAGATCCAAAAGTTGCTTCTCTTGCGAAACTGTTTGCACAATTTGAGAAAGAGCTAGCCAGTTTCATGCCATACCAGTATGGGATTGGTCATCAGCATCCGGCAATCAAGACCATAAAGACTTAAGACTTAAACGTGGGGAATGTGTTTTACAAATAGACTTCAGTGAAAAATTATGCTTGCAAAGCGGAAACCGAAATTCAGTCGATGCATTTCGGGGGGAACAGGCGGCAAAGTTCCCTACATACCTGTCAAGCAACATTGAACGACGGAGCCAACTGCTACTGCATGACTGGCGAAGACATTCGCCACTCTGCAGAGTCAGTTTGGGCCCACTTGTCCCCTGTCCTGGATGATCTGTCCAATATGGAATAAAAGTCATCCATTTTGTGTGTGACGGACCGACCACCCAATATCGAAACAAAACAAACTTTCATCTCCTGGCATCAATGCCTTTTTCGAAGTGGGACTTGCAGCATATTACTTCCAATTTTTGGAAGCAGGCCAGGGGAAAGGCCCAGCAGATAGAATAGGGTCAACCATTGAAACAGCCGCTGACCGACAAGTTGTTCATGGGCAAGACATTCTTGGTGGAAAATAGTTGATGGAATCTCTCGGTGGCACTGTCAATATCAAAATGTATGAAATAAGTGCTGATCAGATAAACTCTGTCATAACAGTCACCAAAGATTTAAATGTGAAACAATACAAAGGCACAATGAAAATACACCAACTCATCACGTCTAAAGAAAAAGAAGGCACAGTGTTTCATCGAACATTATCATGCTTTCTGCAAGTTGTCAGGATTTTGTTCACACTATGAAAGGAGTGAGTTTCAAGATGAGGGAAGAAACCCTACATTGCGAAGCATTAAAGGTCAGCTCAATCCAGATATCTTAGCCAAGCTTAACCCTACCATGCCTCGGAGGGGGGGGGGGAGAATGGCCCCCCTAACAAACTTTCTGCGCTATCTCCGGAACGATAAAAAATGGAGAGCTGAAACTCCGTGACTTTATAGTTTAACATATTGGGTTCATTTTGAGCTTATTTGCATAACCCCCCGAGCAGAGGATCATGGGTACATTCAAGATGGCAGCGTGTGGTACCAGAAAAATGATGTTTTTGGCATACTATTGTATTTCACATCACATTAATATCTACTAATTTATCATACATTTTTTCGGAAAAATTGCATAAATAAAAAAAATCGGAAAATCTGACTGAATCTGTGACGTCATCAATGCGGGCATCTTGGATGCTTTCACATTTTCTGGTAGAGGTATAGTGTGGTAAGGTTCAGCCCCCTAGCTCAAGGGGTAAGAAAAATAATTAGGGGGCGGGGCCCCTTCCCCCTGGGCTGGACAGGTCCCAAAAAGGCCAGGCCAGATAAGGTTTACAGACGCATGGCAGAAGGTTATGATGTGACTGGATGATCTTAACACCCTTGATGATTATGAGGGTGAAACATCTGACACACAAACCGATACTGATGACCCCGTTTGTGACCATACTGGCTGGGAACATTCATGTCACCAGAAAAGCTCTGCAGAAGAAAGGAGTGTTCGAAGACTACATGTACATTCTTTCTATGCAGTGTATTTCTTTGCCAGGCATTCCCGGAAAGGAACATACTATATTGGAAAAGTTTTAAGCAGTAGCGCAGATTTAAAAACCGCCGACATGAAGTTTGTGGAACGTAAATGTGGCATTAACCACACATTTGACTGGTCACGGAGGGATGACATTTCGACAGTAGATATCAGTTTTATTCTCCAGAAAGTAGAATTTAATGGGCAGATTCCATTTGCTCTGGATAGTGATCATCACAACAGAATGATCGATGAGGTCAACAAGTTCCAATCGAACATGTGAAATATAATACACTAACAATACCAGTCAAATGACCATGTTGACAGCCTTGAAAACAGGCATCTTAGTAAAATGTCACTTTAAAATCAATAACTGTCTAAGACAAAATGTGGAAAAAAACTTTAAGTGGACTATTAGCATTTCATACGTACACACTGCTCCAAGATTTAATTTAATTTGTAGGATATATTATCGGAGTAGCCAGAAACGTTTCCATTCGGCCATGAATATTGCTGAATGCGACGTTAAACCTTAATTCTCTCTCTCTCTCCCATTCGGCCATGATCGAGTGATGTAGAATCAGCCATACCCGATTAACTCACGAACATTTACTAAAAAAGGAACCGGGCATGCCACGAAGATCTAACATTGAAACATATTCTGACCGACTGTATTGATTTTAAGGTTGTTGGAGATTCTTTCAACAAGCAGCTAATTTAGAAATATTTTTAGTCGGGTAAAAGAAGATTGTACTTTAGGTTATTTGAAAGAAATCGGTTTGTTGGATAAGTTTTGATGTATGTGCATGTCTTTGGTGTGTTATATGTTGACTTGTTTTTGTTACTTATAATTCTGTTTGATCGTCGCTATATTTTGCTGAACAGGACATTAAATTTTAATTTTTTCTCTCTCTTTTTCTCTCTCCCCATGAACATGTGTGTAGTTCCACTGATGATACATATATCATACTTTTGCTTTATGTAATTTAAGAGTCACAGATTTTGGAATATGAACTTTACTGTTACATTTTCATGTTTCAATTCAAGTGTTATGTTATATGTACACTATATTTTGTGTTTAATTGATGAAGATGTCATCAATGCCTCGGTACTTGCAAATCACATTCGAGTTGAATTCAAAGAAAAAGAAAAAGATTTGTTTGTTGCCTCTTGCAATAAGTGTACTGTTTCTTCTTAAAAGTTGGCTTCGTGTTCGAAAACAAAAGTAATTCATTATTTTTGTCTTTCAAAAATTAAAATTATTCATTATTTTTTGTCTTTATGCTATTGTCTTTTCCGTTATGTCTTTACCGTAATTCGAGGTGGAAAATCTCAAATTCTATTTTTTGTAAAATGTACTGAGAATCTACATGTAGCTCGGCTGAACCAGGTGGATCATTGCCACACTCATAGCGTCGATCCTAACCATTTTGAGGGAACTCCGGAATAAATTTCTTTTCTAAAGCGTCTTTACCGTTAGTTAAACATTTTCATGAAAATGGCCCTAGACGCTTCTTCACAAACAAATGAAATAATTCGATTCTGCATAATCTTACTTTTATATTCAGTCATTGTTATAAGAAACTGTCCAACTTTAGCTACACGGGAGAGCGAAACTCAGAACGGGTCTACATAAAGCGGCGGTTGTTGTGACGCGTTAACTGCCCGCAGAGCCGTTACTAGTAACTCAAAACGGAAGTGAAAGCTGGGAGTTCCGGTCTGCCGAGAAGCTACATCTTCATTTTATCCAACCAATTTCTACGTTCCCACTTCGAACCTGCCTTGATTTATCTGACCCCTTCAATGTTCAAAATCCGAGGTGTAGATTTCACCTACGAACGGGAGGCGAACCAATCAGAACGTACACGTCGATTGAAAGTAGAGTGACATCCTCCTCTATTAGTGGCATCCGTCATCCTAATTGGGGCCCACTATATAGATCAGTCATCCAACAACGCTCTTGTGTGACCCATTTCGAATTTCAAATGTTTTTGTTGTCTCGTGTCTATTTATAAGTTCTTTGAACATTGAAGGGGCCAGATATATCGAGGGAAGTTCGAAGTGAGAACGTAGAAATTCGCTTGATAAAATGAAGATGAGAAGCCAAAACTCGACATTTGCTGATAAACAATATAAAGATAAGATCATACAAACTCGAATTATTTTATTGTTTGTGAGTAGTGGCATCGAAAAATATAAGCCGTCCTATATTTTCCCAACAACCACAGCTGGGGAAAAGCTTGACGTCGGAGCTTCGATCATTCAGATCAATGTCCCACCGAAGTTAGTGTTATATAATTACATCTTATGAAAGCAGTTTAGTAAATCTGATCATGAGAGGCAATGTGAAAGTAATTTGAAATACCAGAAAGTTGTTTCCTTCGGGACAAAAGTGATTTCCAGTGAAGGCAGCAAAACATCGTAATGAAGTTTCCGTAAAATGCTTATCACTGACAAGTGTTCTCGTATCCAAATGATTATTCGAGTCGTTTTCAGAGTATATAGTTTAGCATATCTCAGTCAGGCTTGATTCCAAGAAGTACGAAATCTGTGTATGACATATTTTTACTTCAGTCCGAACTCTTAGACTTCCAGCTAATAAGATAGACCGCTGGTGATTTCGGACGACCACTTCCCATGTTTTACCCGTTTTTCCTAGTAGATTATGTCCTATGTTAAGGGTTGGGGATTTCCTTGATTTTTTTGTTATTTATTTATTTTTATTTTGCTTTTTAAATCACTTTCCTTGACACCATGGCTATCCTGATAAAGATTCTTGTCGACAATGGTCATCAGACGTTTTAAAGAAAACTGTTTGTCCATTAAGTCACCCAAAGCTACTTCAATACTATCCTGACAAATCATATCAAACAAAACTCTGCTCGTACAGCCCGGACAAACAAACAAGCAGCGACGGCTACTGTAATTATAGTAAGATAAAGGATTAGCAAACCTCTGGTATACAGTACATGGTTTGCACTTCATATATTCACAAACAACGATAATCGTTCTAGCCTATCTGGGGACTTTCTTTTTTTATAATTTCTTCAACATAGATATGGATGTGATAATGACATAGCTTATTATTCTAACCTCGAGCGGCGTCTTAATTATGCTACTTCGACGCGATAGATGCTACGTCTATCTGCTTCTCGGTACAATGAGTTTCACACCAGACGTCATAATAATGACGAAACAACCCAATCTTAATAAATTAATATCCTATCAATGCTCCCCGATAGTATATGTCGCTATGTAGGATCTTACTGATTTCAATTTAATTTGGTGTTCAGAGCCCTCAGCTCATGAATAATGATATCTTATATGATATCCCGGCCGCAATTTAGCTACTTTACTTGCAGTCGAGGATGGGGATAGGGTCATGGTCTCTGCTTTAACCCAAGGTTTACGCCAAGGACCAGTGCATAATTCTACCCCGCATTATGGCATGTATGGTGCCAACCTGGCGGGAGGGCGGCAACATCAGAAGGTTACCCGACAGCTTAACGTGTGATTCGGCTGAGCCAGCCAGAAATGTTCCCAATATGTTCCTTTCAAATCAGTATGAAGAGCTCTCGGGACTGGTTGACACTCGCGTTACTGCAACCCGATCAGATCCTGCAAGCGATCCAAAATGGTGGAGCAGATAGGATTTAATTTTAATGCGAGTGAACTACAGGCCCTCAAAACAAGAGTTTTTGTGTGGGGAGAGGGGTGGACGGTGGCATTACGGAAATGTCGAAATATGGGGTCTCTATATATAATCCCATGCTTTATACAAAAATACAAGAAGGTTGGAAACGCGCTTTGGGTAAAACGAGAAATAAACAGTTTACCTCCAAACAAAATACATCAGCATATTCTACAATTGTCACTCTATATATTCCCGTCGTCAAATTAGTAAATTTGTGCAATTTTTATACAAAAAATCCAACCTGACTGTCCATTTAACCCGGCACAGCGAGATGATGGTCCGCTTCTTTCTCAATTCTGATTGATCAGCTGATTAGTGTGTGACCTCTCTTGTCGGAGGCGTGTCGCGACTGAACAATCAGAATTGAGAAAGAAGCGGCCCATCATCTCGCTGTGCCGTATAAAATGGCACAAATTTACCAATTTGACGACGGGATTATATAGAGTGACAATTGTAGAATATGCTGATGTATTTTGTTTGGAGGTAAACCGTTTATTTCTCGTTTCACTCAAATAGCGTTTCAGAGCATGGGGTTATATATAGAGACCCCATATTTCGACACTTCCGTAATAACACCGTCCACGCCCCCCAAATAGCTTGTTTTGAGGGCGTGTGGAGTGAACGATGCGTGTTGAGCATGTAGATTATATCCAATTAGGTATATATATATATATCGAATAAGTTATTGAACTTTTAACAGGTAATAACAACACGACTTCTATTGGTTTGTTAACAGTCGCCGTTGGTACATACGTCTGGCCTGGCTTTTAAACCATTCATTGTGCGTAGCTGCCGATCCCTAATCGGTCTGGGAGACACACTTTATCCATATCAGAACCGCTAACTGCCCTTAGTTTAATGTATTTTTCGGTTTAAATATCAATCAGTGAATATCGGTGGACATTGCCTTCAAGGTACCAAGGTCGTCGGGTTGAAAGAATAATAATTTATTCTGCTCGTACAGGACACGATCGGATTTTTCTACACACGAGAAAAGGAAATCTATTCAAAATGTTTAATCATGTTGAACTTCAAACCAAGTATATGTTAAGAGAAATTTAGAAAATACAGCGCTAATACAATTGAGATCTCAAATCTGTCAACCGCCTAGCAAACGCGAGGACATGTGATTTATGCTAGGACAGGTCTACTCTATACAGAGTAAGATCCTAATTTGGCTCTGTGGACTACGTTACTGAAAGAAAACCTTGACTCTTAGCCTTCTCTGTACCGTGTCGGTAGAATTGCACCAATAGATAAAATGTTCAACATTTGCCTGTCGTTGGTGTGCGAAAATTAGGTACTTATGGAGATATAGTTTCATCGTTATACATATTGTTTGAAAACCGGGAGCATGGTCTTAACACTAAGTATATCTGGGGTACATTCATGTTTATAACAGTAAAGGTACCAGTTTGTAACTGTGAATACTACCAGTAGAGGAGAAGTGTGTTAGAGTGAGTTGATGGTCAGTGATTTTGACCACTAATATGTTTTCCTCAATCTGAATAGTACCCGACACAGTGCTTCCAACTACCCCCCCCCTCCCAAAAAAAAACAAAAATGACAAAAAAATGAATTTCGACTATTTTCCTGATGTTAAGGCCATTGTGGCCCTGACATTTCACTCCTAGCCTAAATTATAGTACGCAACGTTTGTGTGACCCTAAATTATCCTGGTCAAATTTGAGAAATCAATCAATCTGTTGGAAAGTTAGGGAACTAAATAAGAAATATCAGTTGGAGAAGGAGAATACGCATTCTATAGACTTCACCAGCTATAACTGACGTAGTCCAAATATGAAACTGATTGCCTTCTCACTTGTTGCTCAGCATGAAGCGGCTATATAAAAACTGATTTCACTGGATTTAGAAAAACGACTGAGGAAAGTATCCAGTCTGCCTTTGGCATGGTGCTTCGGTTAGGCAGCACTAAGAAGGTGGCATTGGGACCGCTCTGTCGCATGCAGGTACATTGTCGTAATATCACTGAAAACCGTTTGAAATCGACGTTAAGGGAGTGGAGGGCGTTCATTTCTAGAGGTTGAATGTTTTGTTAAATTTCAGCATTTTTCCATCAGGTTAAGAGAAGATGATCCATCAAAAATAACGAGAGATCCTGAAGGATCTTGGCGCCCACCATTGTCCGATAATTGTAAGCTAATGACAAGATCTTTTTGTCCATTGTTATACTAAGAACAAAAGATTGATTTGTAATTTTGTTTACAGAATTTCGAATCTAAGCGAAAAAGATCGAAAAAGGGACACTGAAAAACACCAAGATATAATCTAAGTTTCACGAGTTTCAAGATTTCTAGAAACTGTACTTATGTCGGTTGTTATAATACAAGAGAAATGAGCAAAGTTAGTCTGAAAGTGAATGTACATGTACGGAGGATCCTTCGTCTTCGTTTTGTAGTATTTTTTTTGCACGTGTCATCATTGGGTACTGGAAGCGAAGACAAATCCCTTTGACACTTTGAGCATGAACTATGAAACATACTTAAGATTATATAATTAGGAACGAATGCTAATTCTGTTCTGTTTACTGGGCTAGTTTGAGATATCTTTTTTAAGATACCATGCTCAAAAATACCAAACTTGAGAAAGATCCATGCGGTAGTTCCTGAGAAATCGCGATAACAAGGTTTCATAGGGAAATCCAAGATGGCTGCCTTGTGGCCACATTGGATTTTCGAATCGGACCAGAAAAGGTATCTTGCACAACTAGACGCCAAGGGGAACATGTGTACCAAATCTGAGAAAGATCCATGTAGTAGTTCGTGAGAAATCGCGATAACAAGGTTTCACGGGGAAACCAAGCTGGCCGCCTTGTGGCCATGTTGGATTTTCGATTCGGACCGAAAAAGGTATCTTGCACAACCAGACCCTAAGGGGAACCTGTGTACCAAATTTGAGAAAGATCCATGCAGTAGTTCCTGAGAAATGACGATAACAAATTTTCATGGGGAAATCCAAGATGGCTGCCTGGTGACCATATTGCATTTTCGAATCGGACCAAGAAAGGTATCTTGCACAACTAGACCCCAAGGGGAACCTGTGTACCAAATTTAAGAAAGATCCACGCAGTAATTCCTGAGAAATGATGATAAAGTTTCACGGGGAAATCCAATATGGCTGCCTGATGGCCATATTAGATTTTCGAATCGGACCAGAAAAGATATCTTGCACTACTAGATCCCAAGGAGAATCTGTGTACCAAATTTGAGAAAGGTCCATGAAGTAGTTCCTGAGAACTCGCGATAACAAAGTTTCATGGGGAAATCCAAGATGGCTGCCTTGTGGCCATATTAGATTTTCGAATCGGACCAGAAAAGGTATCTTGCACAGCCAGACCCCAAGGGGAACCTGTGTACCAAATTTGAGAAAGATCCATGCAGTACTTCCTGAGAAACGATGATAACGATGTTTCACGGGGAAATCCATGGTGGCCGCCTGGCGGTCATATTGGATTTTCGAATCGGACCAGAAAAGGTATCTTGCACAACTAGACCCCAAGGGGAACCTGTGTACCAAATTTGAGAAAGATCCATGCAGTAGTGCCTGAGAAATCGCGATAACAAGATTTCATGGGGAAATCCAGGATGGCTGCCTGGTGGCCATATTGGATTTTCGAATCGGACCAGAAAATGTATTTTGCACAACTAGACCCCAAGGGGAACCTGTGTACCAAATTTGAGAGAGATCCATGCAGTAGTTCCTGAGAAATCGCGATAACTAGGTTTCATGGGGAAATCTAAGATGGCTGCCTGGTGGCCATATTGGATTTTCGAATCGGACCCGAAAAGGTATCTTGCAAAACTAGACCTCAAGGGGAACCTGTGTACCAAATTTGAGAAAGATCCATAAAGTAGTTTCTGAGAAATCGCGATAACAAGAATTGTTTACGGACGAACTGACGGACGGACGGACGATGGACCACGGACGAAAAGCGATTTGAACAGCCCACCATCTGGTGATGGTGGGCTAAATATTGGAGGGTTACCATTCTCGTTAAAAAAATATGGCAGCCAAATGCATGTATATCACTTAAAAGCCATAACACTGTATGCATAGGGAAATTTGATTTTTTTTCTTGCTTGATGCTCAATAAATCAAACTTCCCAAAGTCAAAGTTTCTCCATTTTGTTGTATAATACTAAACACTTATAGTTCTTGTTGAATATGCAATAAAAACAGGAGGACACCATGCATTCTTAGAAAAATGTTAGCAGTGTAACAGATAAATAAACTAGGCCTGTCCAGTTCTATTTTTAGGAGGGGGTGGGGGTGGAAAATCGGGGTGGTAGTAGGGAATATTATTGAAGGTTCATTTATAAGCCATTTACAGGTTTTGTTCTTGCTGAAAGTGACTAAGAGTGAATTTTGAGGGATTTCAGAGGCGTATTTTTCAACCTCGGGAGCAGTGCGCGCCTTCCAACCGTTGAATCTAAAGTGTCAACTTTTTTGCCAGCCCTATCACACTATCAAACTACCAGTAAATCGCAAAAATTCGACAAATCAACATGTTGTAACCCCATAAGAGCAGGGAAATGAACGTCCTCTACTGCCTTGAATCCTATTCACTCAATCACTTCTTTCTTCCCCACTCGTTTTTATGCACAGGTTTAACAGTTTTTTCTATCTAATTCTTATCGGCATATTATATACACTACACATACAAGCTTCTATTCCGTCATTCATTATTCAGCCATCGTTCATTAAGAATTTCTGCGTCCATAATCCAAAGCCCCAATTCATATAACATCATTACCATTAAATTAAAAAAAATCATAGTATACATTAAAATAGGCCAAGTGTCCTGTAAGCCTTGTTTGATTATGTACCGTATCTTTGAAACACGACATAAATGTTCAGTTACTTTGGAATAGCTATGTCAGAGGAAGTGCATTTTACTGGAACAAATATAAAAATATTGGCATCATCCACAAATACCTGTATTCCACTGAAACTACTTCAAAATCCAAAACCAAGAGACCGCTTAAGTGATTTTTCTCATTCTGTTGTCACTATTGTACTTCTAATTTAAATTGTTTACAAAGCTTGAAGAACTTTCAAAGTTGAGCTGGTTTAGCTGTCTAAAATCTTGTCGCTATAGAGTCACCATTTTGAATTATATGTCTTATTGTATACTAGTCAGAATACGACATACTAGTCAGAATACGACACAGCCTTAAAACACTCACCAGCATTGTCACCTGATAAATCATTTATAGTAACATAGTTGTGTAGAAAACTTCTATAGACAGGGTGTTTCACAATGTAGGAATACAATTATATTATAATTTATCACTAAAGATGAATGAAATTAAATTTCTATAGACAGGCTCACACATTATCGACACATGCTAAATATCAAACAAAAATCCACATGGGAAAAGGGGAAAAAAATAATAGTGTCACGATAAACCTGTGACGTAGTGTCGACCAGACTAATTGACAACAAACACTTGTTTACAAGAAAACATTCGACATTTTATATATAACTTCAACCACGATATACATATATATAACAGCCGCGACTTTACAAAAACACTAATATTCACGTGACATTTCAAGAGACAGTCCGGTTACCAAATATACAGTTCAACATAGCGTAACTCCTGAACACGGCCCGTTCTGCACAGAGTCCAATGGTACACGTTAGTGTCCGGTCACGACCTGTAGCGTCTGTACCGTACATCTAAACCCCCACCCAGTGGCGAACAAATTGTACAATTCAGGCCCCGTCCTGCACACAGTCCAGTGCTACCCATTAGCGTCGGTCACGACTCGTAATGTCCGTGCCATACATCTAGACTGGTTCTTTAGCAGGCCCATAAAGTTTCAACCGGACACACAAAACAGGTTGTGGTTTGCAAGATCAAGCATATACAAACACAGAGTCTCCGAGGTGGAATCCCCACACCTGGTGTTTGGAAGAGACTGATGATATACAGAATTAAACCACAGCTCAACAACTCGCAATAGACTTTGCACACGACACAACAGAACCACAACCTGTTTGACCGATTTGTACAGTTAAAGCAAATAACGAATCATATACGTTCTATGATGTGGTAAAATTATGTATTAGCTTGGACTTTACGTGTTACAATTCTATACTGCAACATTGTTTTGATAAGCAGGATATGCAGTTCAGTATGTCTTATAATAATACAATCAATACATATTTCCTACTAATACACTCTCAATTACATGTTTAGCGTTAGAACACTAAAAGCGAGGTTCTGTTTGAACACACGTTCCGGCCTAATCGCGTTTAGGCTGTGAACACATGGAGTTTAGGTTATAAACGCATAGACGTTTAGGATTTAAACCGATGTGTTTAGATTTAAAAAGACCTATGTGTTTATAACCTAAACATCTATGCGTTTATAACCTAAACTCCATGCGTTCACAGCCTAAACGCGATTAGGCCGGAACGTGTGCTCAAACAGAACCTCGCTTTTAGTGTTCTAACGCTAAACATGTAATTGAGAGTGTACAAATGATCACAAACTCGGCATATGCAAATCCTGTATATATCTAAAGCGTATCGGTATGTGGGGACTAATTACCGGACTGAACATGAAGGCGTCAGTTCTAAAATCATACTAACTATTTGTCCACATACCTCCGTGACGAATAGTCTGCTTTCGCTGATCAAGCATGTCAAGTCCAAGGTGTTTAGAAAGCAGAATAGTTATAATAGAGATCTATTTATTGACTGAATATTTGGATATGAATGGTGGGTAGTAGGCAGACATATGGTGGGCAGTAGGCAGACATATGGTGGGCAGTAGGCAGACATATGGTGGGCAGTAGGCAGACATATGGTGGACAGTAGGCAGTAGGCAGTAGGCAGACATATCCAACCTGAAATTGGTGCAAAATGTTATTTTTCTTTTAGCAGTAAGAGATTTTATGACCGCAGTGCAAGTGTTTATTTCTGTGGTAAGATATTCAATTCACTATGGAGCTCTTCAAGACTTTACATAGCTAAAATAATCCAACTTTGAAAGTTCCTAATGCTTCATATATGACCGAAAGCGGATGAGTCCAAATTAACCCCTGTTAACAGTCTCTCTTTGGCAATATGCCAGATCGGTTGTGTATATATAGAGGATAAATATCCCGATAGGTCCATATTTTCAGGTATTAGTTCCCGGTTTATTTCTTAATTAATAATGTGAAAAAACCTACTTGGTTAAAAAAGGATCAGTTGCATGCACATTAATTCAGAAATTGCGACGGCGACAGGATGAAAACCCTGTTACTGGCATGAGTTTTAAGGATAGATGCTCAAGTGCACTTGATATGGACGGTTACGCGCAGTCTCACGGAATGAAGCTGTGAGCCTTGTTCTCTCATTGAGAGCCTGCGAGACATCTTGGCTCCGGATGCGTATCCGCCATACGAACGGCTTTCCCATGGAACAAGCAGCCAGCGGATGAATGGCAGCAATATGTTATAGCATTGTTGGTCTCAGGGAATATACATGAGGGAGGCAACTGCTACTTCGAAGACGTTGGCTGCAGAAGGGCCTTTCTGCCTCCCCAAGTTTAAGATCAACTCAGAACGACTGACTGAATGTTGATTGCTGCTGTAATATAGTTTCCATGCAGTGAAACATGGAAATTATGTAACCGAGATGCAACCCCAAGCGACATCTCAAGGCATATTATCTGCAAACGTCCTCAACCTATTGCCCGGAACCCAAATTTTAAATTTGCCACCAGATGTCGCCACCTGTAGGTGCAAGTGGGCGAAACGCTATCCCAAGCACCATGGCGTGGTATCAGCATACGAACTTTTGGAAGAATCTGAAGAAGGGTCTTAAACTTATTGCCCGGAAACCAAATTTAGATTTTGCCACCGGGTGCTGTCACCCGTAGGCACAAGTGTGCGAAACACTTATGGCATATGAATACCAACTATCAGAAGAATCAGATGAGCAGTTGTCAAATTATTGCCCAGAAACAAATTTCTGATTTTTCTAATCCGATGAGCAGTTGTCAAATTATTACCCGGAAACAAATTTGGTCTTTTGCCACCAGGTGGCTCCACCTGTAAGTATAAGTGAGCGAAAGGCAATCAAACGTAACATCTCCTGGGCATGGTACATGCATGCTAAATTTGAGGAAATTCCGATGAGCAGTTCTCCAGTTAATGTCCGAAAACAAATTTTGATTTTAACACCAGGTGGCGCCACCTGTAGGCGCAAGTGAGCGAAACGCTATCTCAAGTGACATCTTATGTCATGGTATTACCCAGAAATAAATTTGGGATTTTTCTACATTTGGCGCCAATCCCATGCAACATCTCCTGGCATGGTACATGCATCCTAAATTTGAGAAGAATCCGATGAACATGCAGTCCTCATGTTATTGGCCGAAAACAAATTTCAGATTTTGTCACCAGGTGGCGTCACCTGTAAGCAGAAGTGGATGAAACGCAATCCCAAGAAACATCTCCTGGCAAGGTACGATGTACATGCATGCTTAATTTGGGAAGAAATCGATGAGCAAGTGGCCGAAACTCAATTGCAAGCGACATATCAAAGCGTTTCAAAGTTATCGCTTTCTGCACAAAAGAACGGAAAGAACCCTAGTGGCGCCACCTACAGGCAGATCCTTCTGAAACGCAATACCAAACAACAACTTGTCACAAGGAATGCATATGCCAAATATCGAAGAAATTCGACAAAGCATTTGGAAGTTATCGCTTGTGAAGAATTTGAATGGACAACCACGAACATCCACGGACATGCAAAGAAGATTGGAACAAGATCCAGTGGCGCCACCTTCAGGTGCATCTTGATGAAACGCAATACCAACCCACGTCTGGTCACAAGGAAAGTATATGCAAAATTTCAGAGGAATCCGACAAAGTATTTGGAACTTATCGCCTGCGGCGGGGGACAAAAATATAGTACTTGTGTATAAAATTGTCAGTTATCATGGTTCTCAGCAGTACAAAATACTCTACCGGCTAAATAGATAGTGCAAAGTGAAAGAAGCCCCGCGGTTGATCATCTGAAGTCATGAGTCAGTGAGCAGACAGGGTCTTCTTTGTTCTCCCATGTAGTATGCATCCAAGTCATTCTGCTATAGCTGTCATTTTGGTTGATTAAGTGTAAAATTCTTTAAAGAATTAAAGAATTATTTGGAGATAAAACACTGCTATGGCAATATTCTTGGTGTCAAAAAAGGGTTATTCATTAATGTCATATGTATCAGGCATTGCAATTTTATGGGGCTCATCAACCCAGGTCCCAAGATTTATTAACCCAGTAAATTGAAATCAGTTGTTAGGAATAAATCCGCCATGTTGTCAGCCATAAGCAGATCTATCAATCAATCTGGTGCAATTTTCAGAATGCAAGACCCGATTCATGTCGAATTTCTGGTCCTGTACCATGGTGCATGTACAGTCCTAACGATTCGGGAAAAATGCTGCAGCTAATAATATAAATCAATCGTATCGGTGTTCAGTAGAATTGGCCATGTATACACTTTCGGAAACCCACATAAATGGTGGTTCCTGATAATTCCTCTTCAGCCTAAGCACTGCTTCAATATCATGTGAGCAGCATTTTGTTTGCCGAAATTGTTTCAATGGCGACTTAACACATGTGGAAACAAGAAATGTCAGAAGAGAAAATTGCTCATTTCGTTGTGTGTTGAATGTGCTTCAAGCTGACATGACCTTATTTAATGCACGAATGGCAGCGAAAAAAAAAATTCATAGATATTATAGCCCCTTTGAATAATACCCGCCGGAACTAATCCATATGAAAGTGTGCCGAGTTTACGATGCCATACTGCCAACTTCTCATCCGAGTAACGTTGCTTCCACCGCATATATAAAGTCGGAGACGACCAAGAACCTTGCCATTCTGAACTGACACTCGAATAGTTCACATCATATTTATGCTGTCGTTGTCACCAGTCCGAATTCGGACTGTGAGCATCATATTCTATCACGCATTCATTCGCACACAATATAAATGTATCTGGGAGAAACTGGGCAACTGACTATTCAAACATGATTCAGACATACTGGTAGGTGTTTGATCAAAACAGTAGAACTTGATCCTGTCATAGGTTTCTCCAGCATTGTATCTCAATTGACCTCCCTCGCCAAAGAGAAGGCACGAAGGGAATACTGGTCATTCCATTGTATGATTCTTGAGGCTCTATACGGTGCACTCCAAATGCGCTATGTATTTAGATTCCCGACACTACCTCATACTCAATTGCAAATTGCTAAAGACGGTCGTGCAAACCGAAGCGACCTATTGTTCTGATTATCGCCCCGTCCATTTTTACATCTATCAGTCGTATAGAAATGTACAATCTCTTAGCATTCTGGTGGGGGAATCGGGGTGGATGAACGAAGCGAAAATGACCTTTGACCTTTGACCTTGGATTTCCATCTTACCTTGGAGAGGTCACTTTCGATCCCGTGACTGGCGGGTGGATGCAAAACTAAGACAACAGCCGGATACCTCTCCAAAAATCGGGAAAACGGGACATTACACCCATTCAAATGGACCTAGATGCACACTATTGCGTCCACTTTGGTTGTGTTGGATCTCGAATTGAAGCGGCCGTCGAGGGCGCTTCAAGTGACGTAACAGTTGACTTGACAAAACAAGGAGAAAACGCCCAGTCAAATACCCAGTTAAATTGGTGTAGGTTTGCCATAATTAGGCAAAGTGGGTCGTGCAGGTTCTCGTCTGGAAGCGCTCGTCGAGGGCACTTCGGGTCAGGTGGCTGGCGAGTGGATAAAGTAGCCTTCGTGTATCAAGATATGTTGCCATAACAGCACCCTGGACTGTCCGAAGAGGCTTAGGGACACAACAGAATGAATGGATGGTCATATCATTGCACACGGACGAGCGAACATGGCCGAGGATGCATCTGATGCATTTACAATATCATAGGTGAATTGTAAAAAAACTGTTACTTAAAATTTTGGTTGGTTTTCATGTGGTGTAGGGCATAAATAAAATGCGTAATGCGTAAAATGCTTGGAGTTGTGTAATCCGCAAACTGCTTATTGTTGTTGTTCATCCTTCATTCTCTTGTCTGATTGCGTCAATGCGAGAGAGAGAATTAAAGTTTAACGTGGCGTTCAGCAATATTTCAGCTATATAGCGACGATCTAACAAAATTTTAAGTTCTTAAGGCAGTAACTTAGTAATCCAACACATTAAATCATACACACATGAAAACTTATGCATAGTCCTCCCTCACCCAACCAAAAAGAGGCGATAAGACATTAGTGGCTAGATATAGGTGGATGTATGTGTGTAGGATTCTTACTCCCCATAATTAGAACGTCACTGCGTTGAAACGTGCGTTGGACACGATTCATTCAATGACTCACTCATTTGTACCTAACCCGCTCACTCAGTCACGTCTAACTGCCTAACTCCGATACTATACCACACCATACCATACTCTGTCAGGCTAGACTCATTATGCCCTTCTGACTACAA
Source organism: Hanleya hanleyi (assembly GCA_036873755.1). Lineage (NCBI taxonomy): Eukaryota > Metazoa > Mollusca > Polyplacophora > Lepidopleurida > Hanleyidae > Hanleya > Hanleya hanleyi. The sequence continues at coordinate 75,665 of JAVTVY010024573.1, forward strand.
CCTATCGGGTGGAAAATCCGCCATTTCGTCCTGTGATATCCATTATTCCGAATTTTGTGTTTGTCTGGAATCTTATTTTGCATCCATCCGCCAGTAACCTGACCCGAAGTGCCCTCGACGAACGCTTCAATTCGGGACCCCGCACAACCAATGTGGACCCAATATGGTTTATCTAGACCCATTTGACTGAATGTAAAGCCGTTTTTCCAGAGTTTTGTGGGATCCGCGGCCATTTCCTCCCAAGTCCTACTTTCACGTGACCGGAAGTAACCTCTTCAAATGTCAAGGATTATGGGTCAGGTACGCCCGATATCTCAACCGAGAAGGCAAAGAGATTTCACCTTCCTATACAACTGGTGGATAAGTTAAAATACTGGACGGAGTGACATTCGCAATAAGCGGTCGCTTTCATTTTGTAACTCCGTGTTCAGGAATTTGCTATTCCGGTTTGCACAAATAGTGGAGCACCCTCGCAAAAGCAGCTCCCGCATTTCCCCCTTGGCGCAGGATACGGTCCACATGGGTGGGCCTGCAACAGTATCGTCATATGGAGAATCTAAAAAGAGATCGCATTCGGACTGCATCATATAGAGCCTCAAGAATTATCGAATGGTACTAACAATAGTTCCTTCGCGTGCCTTGTTTGGCGAGTGAGGTAAATTGAAACACAATGCTGGAGAAACTGGTGAAGGGATCAACAGGTTTTACTGTTTTGAACGGTATGTCTCAATCGTGTTTGAATAGTCAGATCCTTCATTTTATTAACCAGTGTTTTTTTTAGAAATACTGTTATAATATTGTGTGCGAATAAATGTGTGACAGAATATGATATTCACAGATTCCGAATTTGGACTGGTGACAACAACGACAGCATAAATGTGATATGGATAGTTTGAGTGTCAGTTCAGACTGACAAAGTTCTCGGTCGACTCCGGCTTTATGTATGCGGTGGAAGCAACGTTACTCGGATGAGATGTTGGCAGTATGGAGTCGTAAACTCGGCACACTTTCATATGGATTAGTTCCAGCGGGTATTATTCAACGGGGGCTATAATATCTGTGAAATTGTTTTTTTTCGCTACCTTTCGTGCATTAAATAAGGTCATGTCAGCTTTAAGCTAGAAATTTGAATCATTCTCTCTCGTCGACTTTATGACAAAAGAGATGATTACAATTTCGAAATCGTAAACTATCCCTTTCTGGACAGTAATATTCCAGTCGGTGCTAGGGGTCGTGTGGTCATATCATCCAAGTTGCCACATGAACAGGTACAATAAAGGCGTACCTGAGATACAACACATATCACGAATCGTTAGATTCTTGGTATGTGCTTGAGAATAGGTTAACCAGAAGACTATTCTGTGAAGTCATGTGACGCAGTCAGTATGTCGGCACCTCTTCCCACTTCCCTTATATGTGTTGTAATGCACATGGCGTATACATATCTCGCCTACTAGCATTAGCTAGATCCTGTGTTAAATGTGACGATTTGAATCAGCGTCACAAACATTATTGCAGAAACTTATAAAACAGGACTATTCCACCAAGAGCCTTCACTCAAAGTTTCTCAAATTTGGCAATACATATCGCATGCTGATAGCAAAATACGAGCGTAGCATGCAAGATCTATGGCGTTACGTTTCGTAACTTGTGTCTAATTCTGCTTAACCCGGCGCTAGGGGCCGTATGATCCCATGTACTTCAAGATCCTCATGGTGCTCATATGAATATGATACACATGTGTCTTATGATTAAAGGATGTACCTCTGCCATTTTTTTGAGAAATCAGTGATTGATCATTGACCCAGTGGCGCCACCTTCATGCAGATTTTGCTGAAATGCAATAGCAACCTACGTCTTGTCGCAAGGAATGCGTTTAGCAAATTTTGGAAGAACCCGATGAATCATTTGGAATTCATCGCTTGCGAAGAATTTGAACTGACATCCATGAAATGAAACGGGCACGAAGAAGCGAAATTCAGTGGCGCCACCTTCAGAAAGATGTTGCTGAAATGCAGCAGCAACCGTCGTCTTGTCGCAAGGAATCCGTATGCTGAATTTCGGGAGAATCCAACAAAGCGTTTGGAAATTATCGCTTGCAAAGAATTTGAACCGACATCCACGGACAGGAACGGACATGAAGAAGCGAGACCCTGTGGAGACACCTTCAGGCAGATGTTGTTGAAATGCAATAGCAGCCGGTGTCTTGTCGCAAGGAATGCATATACCGAATTTCGGGAGAATCCGGCAAAGCGTTTGGACGTTATCGCTTGCGAAAAAGTTAAACGGACGTCCACGGACATCCACGAACACAAAGAAACAAGACCCATTTGGACCCAATGGCGCCACCTTCAGGCAGATGTTGCTGAAAGGCAATAACAACTGGCGACTTGTCGCAAGGAATGCGTATGCCGAATTTTGGAAGAATCCAACACAAGCGTTTGGAAGTTATCGCTTGCGGAAAATTCAAACAGACATCCACGGACATATACGGATATCCACGGACAAAAAAAGCAAGTACCATTTTATAGTCCCCGGCCGCGTTGCGGCGGAAGACAATAATGGGTTCCTAGGAAGGGACCCATTCTGGCGGAAATACGTGCTGTAGCGGCAGACGTGGCAGTTAGTTTTAGGTTTTTGCGATAAAACGTACAATGAGAAGCCCTCCAGCTTAATGCAGCATGCTTTGTACCATACCATGTTTGTCTGGCACAGGAGGAAATTAAATTGCCAAACAAATTAGGCTCTCTGACGATCCATTGTGATCACCAGTGTCTGTAGAGCCTAATTTTCAAAATTCAAAAGTTTTTATAGTTTTGGTTATGTTTTTGTTAGGGTTAGGGTTTTGCTAGAGTATGTTTGTTTGGGTCATCTTCGCCGTGTGACCGATAAGGTTAGGTGCGATGCTAAACTCCAACCAACCAACCAGCCAACGTACAATGAGAAAAGATTACGTCTTCCGATAGATGAGAAACCAATAATCCGGTCACCGCGTTTCTGAATATATCCAAACAATATCATTTTCGCAAGAGTGTTTTGGAGAATTAGTTTGTCTTCTCACGAAAACGCGATCCGCCAAAAATATTCAATACGAGAGATGATCTTTGCTCGACGTCAAGAAATATGCGGAAATGGCCGAACGGAAGGAAATGCGGTCATTTACTGATTTATTTTTATTAAAGCGACTTGAAACGGGCTTTAAGGAATTTCATGTTGGTTTTACCCAACGAGTGTGATAAAACTCAGATAAATGACCACGGGTAAGATCACTTATTTACATCACCATATCTTAGCATACATGTATAAATGTCGAAACAGATTCGAGAAATACTATCGTAAAAATAGTATCACATTGATTCTCGCTCTGATGTAAAACAAAACTGGTTTATCTTGTGGCCTGCCCATCAGAAAATCGAAAAAAAATAGTAGAATGCGTCACAAACAGAAAACAAAGTTTCGCCGTTTGTATACAATCGTCGGATCCGACATGTAGTAGTCAGCCGTCATCCATAAGGAAATTCCTCGCTCATATTCGGAAAACCTTGTCTGTAACACCATACAGTTGACAAGAATATGTTTTGCTGTGAGATCTTTGTGGCAAGGTATATTCCATGCCACGAAGATCTTACAGTGAAACATATTCTTATCGACTGTATAGATTTTAAGATTGTAAGAGATTCTTTTTATCGAAGATCTTTTTGGTCGGGTGAGGGAGGACTGTGTCTTAGGTTATTTGAGAGAAATCGGTTTGTTGCATAAGTTTTAATGTGTGTATCTTTTAATGTGTTGGATTATTAAGTCATTAACTTGAATACTTAGAATTTTGTTTGATCGTCTTTGCATACCTGAAATATTGCTGAATGAGACGTTAAACCTTAATTCTCTCTCTCTAGTCTGTAACACACAATTAGAACTGAACTCCATACAGGCATAAAACATACAAGCTATTCTCTTACAAAAGAGGAACGATCAACAGGTTCCAGCGATGCTGGGGAATGATTTCCAATGAACGCGAAAGGAGACCAATAACAAAGTGTTTGAACGAGAATAAAAATTTCAAAGGAGACAAACTTTCCGTTAAAGAAAGAAAAATTATGAAATAAAATAACATGGCGGTTGGGGAATATGCCAGCGTATTAACAAGATGTCCCGTGATCAAAAAGGATCGAAGAAACATGATTGATTCCTGTGGTTTTACGTATCTCAGCCGCAAATTTATTGTACCTGCTAAAACAAACGGATGCACGTCTGCATTGAGTGAGATGCATCTCCACTTATGCAATTCCGAATCGGATTGATAGGCCTGCAATACTAGTACTCAAAAGTATATGAGCGCGTGTTCAAGCGAAACTGATTCGTATTGCGCATGAATAGTGGCGAGATAACGCCTAAGTGAATAGGATGCTTTCAAGTCAACCAAAACGAACTACTTGACATACATGTAGGTCGAAAATTACACTTCACGCCTTATGATGTCACGAGACAGTCTTCCTCTAATAAGCCAATCACTGCCGAGAAACTCGCATCGCCCGGGGCTGCTGTCTGTTAGTCGTAAATATTGTTTGACCTGAACTTATCCTTCCACACTATTTTAAGTGTTCCATGCCTTGAGGCAAACGTTGTTAGGCTTAGAGCTACGTCATTGCATCAATATGTGGGTCATTCATTTGTTCGTTTAGATGTGGTTTACCCAGTTTTAACCTGACGTCTTTAAGCACTTAACTTGATTAATGCATTATAACACGGGGTCACCTCTGAAACACACAGGATTCTCCCTTATCTCAAAAAGAAAGATATCTAAATTAGCAAACGATGAAGGTATTGCACTATTGGCATGAAACTGATTTCAGTAAAAATCTTTGCGAGACTGAAATGCTCAGTTTCATGAAGAATATAATCTGATAATTTAAGATGGTCCCTATATTACGGGAAGAGGACGCTACTGTACTCAGCATCTTATAGTGCTATCAGACAATCTTTTCCACTCCCTGAGTTGATATATACGGATAAGGGCTGGGTTTCAGGATATACATATTAATTTCAAATTATAATGTCTCTATTAGCAACCACATATTACTATCATATTTTGATTCATATTTTATATCTTTTTTTTTCGACATTACAATACCATATCTGATTGACCAATTTCAACTTCTTAATTGTTCTAATATTTCGACAGATAATATTGGCAATTTTGAAACATTATCTTTTCAACATTTAATTAGTTACTATATATGGTTGTGTCAATCTTTAAATTACTGACGAGCAATTGTGCTACATAGAATATCTTCAATACCAGTTCTTCACCTTTCCGCTCCATTGCTATCATATAACATCACCCCAATATTATCACCTGTTTATTTTTATACTTACTGTAGTTTTTAAGATAGTACAAAACCCCTGTTTTTCTTTCAGCCGATCACATATTATTAATTCTAATATACCTCAGTGTTATATCACTTGTCTCATCATTCACATATGTTACTCAGACTGGTGAATAAATTCAGTTCAATACAAAAATCCAATCCGCTGTAAATTAAGCGAAGATGCTACAGACGTTTATTGTAATATGCAATGCATGGGGCAAACGCAAAGCCATGGTTTAACAAAAAATAATAATATAACACTGAACTATTAACATTGCTTTTTGGATATATATATTGAAAATGAGAAGATCTAATAGATCTACGCCTGGCGTATTTTTCATCTCGTCATACGGAATCAATGAATGCATCTTTCGCAACTTCGGCGACTCTGCAATACTACCAATTATGCTAAGAGTACATGCACCTAACACAAACAGCCAATCAACCATAAAAAGAAAATCGGAATGAACAAAATTGACGAAATAGTTTGTAACCTCCTTAATTTATGGGTTTGAAAAATTTAATATGAAAGCCGTTAAGTCATAAATCAACGTCACAAATCATTATTGCAGACGCTTATAAAACAGGGCTATACCACAAGCTCCTCAACTCAAAGTTTCTCAAATTTGGCGATACATATCGCATGCTGAGAGGAGAATACGAGCGTAGCGGGAAAGATCTATGGCGATACGTTTCGAAACTTGTGTAATTCCGCTGAACTCGGGGCTAGGGGCCATATGAACCCATGTACTTCAAGATCATTATGGTGCTCATATGAACAGGGACAATCAAAGCTTGACTGAGATACATCATTCCCTAGATGACAACTTTACAACGAATCATATGGATTAAGAATATTGACCAGCGATACGGATTTGATATTGTTGGAACATCATGATGTCTTGCTGGCATCATTGAAAACTGTTGACCGCTTCTCTCTTCTCACTATTCTATGTTTATGTATACTGTCATTGTCTTTTTGAATTTGGTGCTAATACTGTTGTATGGAATATGTCTTTGGATTATGGACGCGGATATTCTTTATTGGACGACGACTGAATTATGAATGACGGACATGACGCTTGTAATCCAGTACCTAAAGCCGTCGTCCATAATTGAAATGTCTTATTTACACGACACGCTTAGCATCAACATCCATCCGGGAATAGAATAAATAAAACTTTGCTTTTTCTTTCTGTATCGTAACTTTTAATGTCTTGGCCACACAGATGGCACATATGGCAGTCTAAACAAAATTCTCAAATTCATTAAAGTAGAGAGCAGTTTGTGCTTTTATGGCAGACAGACTAACGGCTAAGAAAATGACATACCGAAGAACCCCTTCAGTATGCCCCTTTTTAGCTAAGCCAACACACTTGTTCCATTCGATTTCGCACTGCTTTTTACCGAGCTGCTATATTGAAATATCTGTTTAGTCGGATGAGAGAAGATTTGATCTTAACGTAATTGAGAGCTACCGGTTTTTAAAATAAATTTCAATGTATGTATCAGCTAGTTGAACTGATGTCTATGATTTTTAGCTTGTTAGATGTTGAATTAATTTATTGTTATACTTAATTTTATTTGATCGTTCGTTGAATCTAATTCATTCTCCCTCTCTCTACCTCTATCTCTCTCTCTACTTCGACCTGATAAATATTCAAGCGATGTGAAACACAGACTTGGGAGTTAATATATGGCTAAGAGTGAACCAGTCGGATAAGATCAAGTGAAATCACGTCATACCTGTAAAGAGTATAATTAATGTAGGTGGAAGTAGTTGTGCAATGTTTTCAAACTTGTCATAAAATGTCATAACCGTAATCAGCTACAACAAGTAATGTTAGTTCCAAGAGAAGTTATCATGCCGAACATGTACGCTGAGACATCCTGTTTATTATTCGTTATCTATATGTTTATTTTTTTTAATATTAATATGTTTTAATTTATCATGCTTTAGCATGACCATACCCCGCAGGTATTTTATATGCTTGTGGCGTCAGAGCCCGTTCCACGTCAATTGATTCAAAACAAAGGCAGTTTTGTATACGGATATATCATCCACTGAACCCGGATTCTAGTGAGGTTATCTACGGCGAAACCGACTACCTTATATGTGTTTATATTTTATATATCGCCAATAAGAAGCATACGTTATATTTTTACTCTCGATTCCCCAGTCAACTGGAACCTCTTTAAAGGAGTATTCCCGGAGGCTGCCGAAGCGTTATATAAGCAAGATGAAACACTCTACCTCAATTAATTACTACAGCTCGTGAACAACAGATAACCGAGGACTGGTCGACATCTAAACATTACAGTAGCTAAGTTAAATTCAGACGTTTTGAGTCCTCAGAACCAAAGGTATTGCAAATTTTATTTATTTCTTAGAAGCTTTATCAGTGATTTTATTTTATTTGTGATTTCGGATAAAGTTTTCAATCAAACCAATTGATAGTAGAAAACATAAACCATGTAAACATTGTATACATACATGTATAGGTAAATGATGCTCATCTTCCGAACGACGCATCGCTACAGTTTATTCAGTTAAAAAATGATCAATTACTTTCTGTGAACAATTGTACACCTGCATGAGTGTTGATGCTATTAGCGTGGCACAAGCAAAAGTCCATGTAGACCCGGAAACGACTACCTGGGAGGCCGAAACCTACCAAATGTGCCTTTGTTCATGTAGCGGATTTCACTTTCGGAACATATTGAGAGCAATGAAATCTATTGATCATTTCCAGCTTGCAAAAACTTGCTTCATGTGCATTTCACTTCGCAATTTGATCCCAATCTCATGGTCGAATTATCGAGACTGTCCACGAAACTAGTATCAGGTGAAGGATGACTGCGACATTCAAAAACCATCTATCGTCCATGAACAATTTGCGCATCTATGCTTAAAAATACCTTCATTACACTTTTAACAAAATCCAAGCAGACATAAGAAATAAGAGTTTCTTACAAGGAGGAAGTGCCTTTCAATAATTCCGGTAAGTATATATTAACTCATGTAATAGCTATATATTTTTTATAAATTATCTAGAATTGTGATAAAAAAGTGTGGTGAAATTGAAAACAATATGTAATCTTTAAATTGAGATTTCACTCTGTTACATTCTCCTATTGTTTCAGCTTACTACATACAAGAAGACTGGAGAAAAAGTCAACGTTACTATACCGAAGTTGTAACCTGGCAACCATGAATCGCTTGGGTGCGATAGTAGGACCTGTAGCTCTTCTCCTCATATGTAAGAAGCAACCATATGACTCCACAGGAAAGCTTCCCCCGGCAGCTCACATTCAGACCCGAGAATACGGATATATTATTAATTTCACTCAAGTTTGTTTTACATTAAACCCAAGGCTTCTAATCATTAGTGATATTGGTATCCTATAAATATTTTACACGTTATTGTAACAAAAGCTTTTTTATAATATGCTTTCATGTGCGTGTTTGTCATCTCGATAAAATCATTCTGCCTTGCATCGTAATCATAGCTTCGCTTTACTTTTTCAGATTCTCTCCAACTTACAGCAGCAACTGCAGGTAAGCGATGTATGGAGATGCAAACATAATACAATGTTGTAATAAATCGCCAATGTTTCACTGTATTTGTGAGATAAGTTAGCAGGCAATTTAATATACAATGCAATGATGAAAATCGAGGGAGAGAGAGAGAGAACAAAAATTTCAGCAATATTTCAGCTACATGTATATAGCGACGATCAAACAAAATTCCAAGTATTTCAACAAAAACAAGTCAACAACCCAACAATCTAGAAGTAATCAACACAACACACCAAAAACATGTACATACATAAAACTTATGCAACAACCCGATTTATCGCAAATAACCTAGAACTCATTTAGCCGACTAAAAAGATATAAAGTTGCTGCTTGATGAAAGTATCGTACCTAAACTGGTTGTATCATTTCATTAAATGGATAAGAAAATGCCCATGTGAAATAACAATGTATATGTAATAAAGATAGAGCTTAACTGGCTTTCAACGAAGTCCATTTTGCAATCTCGTTTCAGGCAAATGTGGGTGGGATTTACAAAATAATCATTTGATTTCTGTTTTCTTTTATCAGTATGCCCACCTGGTAAAGAACGTGTTGAATGCTACACAAATCCTTGCGATTTTGAGAGCTGTCCGGCATTTCCTACTGCAAGTTGTATGTAAGTTGAGCTACCATTATTTGTTACAATAAACCGTACTAACATTGATCTTGAAATAAATTCACAAGTGATTAATATTGACATCAATAATAAGACCAATCTGACTAATTGAATAAGTTTTATAGAAAAAAACAGTGCATAATGGGACATCATCATAACAGAATCCGAGATTTCCTTTGGCAGGTTTGGCAGAAAAAACAGCGAAGTATAGAGATTCTGTGACCGTTTATTATGTTGCTTACGAAATTATGCTTGAGCCGTATGAAACTCTTTCAATCATTCCCACATTATGATGTGAAGATACTGAGTAATAAATCATAGTTTACTGTTTGGTCATTTGCAGAACTAACCAATGCGGCGGATGCGAAGCTGAATTCATTCACAACGGAGAAAAAGTTCCGTGTTGTAAGTTCGAAAATGTTGAATATATCAAATTGGAGGCAATTATGTTTGAACTAGATTATGTTGCAATAATTATGGATAGCATCTTTGTTTCTTAGCTGGTGACGTCCCGCTTTACTTTTTAACAGCATTTTCAAATGAAATGGCAAATCATTCTCATCATTTGCTGTGTAACCAGGTTGTTTATCGACTTGGTGATATATGTAAAAGGTGGGAAAATGTGACGACGTCTAGCGCCTAAAAAGCAACCATATAACTCCACAGGAAACCCTCGCTCGGCACCTCACATTCAGACTAGAATATGGAGGATTCTAAGACGTAGCCTTGGTATCTCAGCCGGGCTTTTACTGCAGATGTTCAAGTGGGAACTATGAAGTAACTATTTTAGTGACAGTAGTGTTTTTGTAATTTGCTTGTAATTTTGAACTAATGGCAAGAAAAGTACCTATTATTTAAACCTTGTAAAGTACACACCACTCTAAGACTCCTTGTATATATTTTCAGCCTGTGGCCAGAATGAGCCGCTGACACCGTGCTCAGTTAATCCCTGTGATTCATCCACGTGCAAGGCACATCCAAATGCTGTATGTGTGTAAGTATTCATCACATATCACAGACAAATTCTGACTGACGCCTACTATTCAGTTGGTGACTGCGTGGAACTGTGTGGTTACTGCGTGGGTTCACGAAAAAGGGACATCACACAGTACCGATCAGTTGGAAACCGTGCAGTACTGATCAACTTTACCGTATTATCAATCAATACTGCAAATAGCAGACCAGGTGGTTTCCATACCGGTTCCGAACAGGTATTGCTCAGTACTCCACAGTTAACGTGCAGGTGCGAACCACATGGTAACTGTTCAGTACCGTTCAGTTTCTGCGAGGAACTGTGCCGTATCTGATTACATACATTCACTGATCAAGCACGGTACTGTTGGTTTGCGACTGAGCAATACTGAGAAAAAGAACACCACATAATTCCGTTCCGTGGGAATTTTACTGAAAAATGACATATTTGCAGAAGCTGGAGAATCTCGTTGAAATGAAACGAAACCATATTGTATTGTACTATTTGGTACCCATACGTGGAATCTTCAAAAATAATAATACAAGCTCCTTTGTTGTGGTTCAGTTCAAAGATGGTGTATATGACTCAATATCTGGTATCAATATCATTTAAAAAGCGTACAACGTACACATTAACATAATGGCTATTAATTAAATTCAGTATTATAGCCCTGATTTAAGGACTCGCTACAATTTTAATAATTTAAGTGAATATTTAAGTGGTTTTGCTATGTCATGCCACTTGTTAGCCCTAAGGTGAGAGCGCTGAAATAAAAGTGGTGCAACTACTGCACTACTTTCGATTATTTAATTACCATAACCAGTAGACCATATCAACTCAATCTCGAGACACCTAGAACAACTGACCCAACTTTAATTCTAAGTCATGCCATGTTATCTGCCTCATTCTATACCTTGTTTATGTCAAATTGAAAATGACTTTCAGTTTTGTCGGCTAACTACGTTTTTGTTAATTATTTTTTAGATACTTCTCCATCGTTTATTACGTTTAATGGGCATACACTAATTGTCCTTTCTTTCAAGATTAAATTTTTTAATTCAAATTTAATAAGCTCCAATCTTTAATTACATTGTTTTGTGTCTTTAGGCCTAATTACTGCGGGGGTTGCCATGCATTCTACTTCGTTGGTGGACAACGTGTCAACTGTGATGGTGAGTCTGACTTCTAGGGATAATTACAATTTTAATAATTAATTATATACCAGGACAAAAGAACTGAAAGAAATATTAGCTCTAGGGAGCTATTATCACAAAGAAAAAAATAGTTACTCTTCGACTTGTTAATTTCCATCTGCTTTGTTCGCATGTATAGGTAATATTAATACTGCTTCTTCGGAGTCTTTCTGGATACACATTAGTCTTCAAAACCATATATGAACCTCGGTTAATGGCGCGTTTTAGATAAGTTGCACAACAGTTATACTTGATGGCATGTCGTCAACAGTAATTAAGATTATATTATTATTTATGCGTGTGGAAAGACATACAAAGGAAAGATGCTTTTAATTTCGTTTTGTGAAGGGACAACTTCTTTTGTATGCGTTTTCAAGCTTCAGTAATGAATGTCGGATTTGACGGATGTCTTCAACATATAAATGTACTTTCACTCTGATAAACTTATTCTATAATAAGGACATTAACACTTTAGGTGTCTCTTTCATTACAAGATTCACTGTCCTCCAGTGAACCTTTACAGAAAGTCCGTGATTGCTTGAATTTTCTTCCAATTTTATCCAAAAGCCAATGCATATGTCGGTTTTTTATTCGATAATTAGAACTGACCAATCAAATGTATTCAAAATTGAAGATATCCCGTAATGCAATGTTGTTTTTTATGAAAACCCATTCTCAATTCGCAGTTTGTACCGTTGGCGGTAATATTTACGGAGTAAGCGAGACATACCCATCCCCGGATGGCTGCAATACCTGCACCTGTACATCTGCGGGCACCGTCAGTTGTACCGAAAAATATTGTGGAGCAAGTGAGTTTCGAATTTTACAATGATTTATTTCAAATATATTTTGTCTTTGAAATATTGTTTAATTATCATGTTTATTTCGATCCCATGTAGTAAGCCAAATAATATTCAACTAGCATACTATTGATAACAGTACACAAGTAAGCTCCCCGCCGGAGAAAACATTGTGTCCAGAGCGCTATGCTACGATGCCGGAGAGGACACACAATCACCGACGGCCCGCTCCGGTACCGTTACGGGGAAAATCTTGTCAACGTTATGGTACCATACCGCTCTGGACGCAAAGTTTTCACCGGCGGGAAACTTACGTGTGTATCTGTATATAATGCTGAATTTGAATTGTTCAGGTGACTGAGCTGTAAGTATTTGGCGAGAAATAGGAAAATGCAACAAATAAATTTAAAGCAAATGCCGTGCATACTATCCATGTTACAAATGGTCATTGACAACTAACGTGACCAATGGCTAGTTACAAACTGGATGATAGATCCCGTCTCAGAGATCATTCATGTCTTGTGCTCATAATGTCTCAAGGCCTACGCTTTTTTTGTTAAGTCATGAAGAGCGCCTTAACTCAGCAAATGTTCTTACTTCGATATTTCTTTATATAATTTTCTCGTTTCGTGGCAATATTCCGCATACGATAGTAAATTTTCATGTTAAATCAGGTATAGCGCATAATGACGACGAGTGTATACATGACATATAGGGTCTTCCTCGTCCTTCACTGCATAGCTTGTAATATAATACGGTAATTAAAAATGTCTCAGCAGAATACGCGCGTATTCCTTAAAACACAAAAAATGATTATCCTGTTGTACTTGTATTTTAGTCTGCAGATTCAAAGGTAAATCTTACAAGGAAGGAGAGTCCTACCCTTCGGATTGTAATACTTGTACTTGTGGAGCATCCGGTCAGTTTGCCTGCACATCGAAAACCTGTCCTAAAGGTAAATATTATAATAATATTGCTAAATTGTTTGGTTAATGACACCCGAGTGTCAATTTACCCAAGTTCAGTTTCCCAATTTTACTTATATGTCAGACTCACATGAGAGTACATGTAGTTAAATCAAAACAAATATCAAAAATGGATTTTACCAACGGAACTTGTATGGAGTTCAATCCTAACTTGGCGATCAGTTTCCTTACATTCGTATTCCATAGAATACATCAATGGTTCCAATGGATTCTTCTCTAGTATTCCACAGAGTTCACCCAAAGTCGAGTATATCTATCAGGTTGCATTATAAGAAAATAATACATCCAGATAACTACATCCAGAGCAACTTGAAAACGTTATTTCGTCGCTTTCCGTTGACTTATTTCGTTCAACTTCTAACATTGCATGCTTTGCTATACTACGATTCCAAACTCATCATTCAACTTTTGTCTAAACTGTTCATGTATCACATTTGTAGACTGTCACCACGGCGGAAAGACATATAAACCCGGACAGTTCTACCCTGAAGACTGTAATACGTGTGAGTGCAGGCCTAGTGGCCAGTTTCATTGCACAAGTCGGACGTGTCCCAAAGGTGAATATCATACAATCAACCTTTTAGCCGAGGGGTAAAAGCAGAATTTCGAATTCAAAACAAGAAAGTGTGTTAGAGCCTACTTAACGCCCACTGTGTATTATCTTTGCCTGTTTGTCAATAATCAAGGTTTCAAAGTCATAAACACAATTCTACTCTTCTGGCGTGACTAGGCACGTCGTACACGTCTGCAAATTTGGAGGACGTTTTGATCTTATCTGAGATTCGATTTTGGCTGTCTCAGATGAACAAAAGTTATTTTTCATGTCCAAATTGTTCATCTAATATCTAAACCGGAGTTTGAAACGACATTTAACAACAACTGCACAAAAGCCAACGTGCGCATGCTGTAAAATGGGCTGTTGTCCAGGTCTGCCCAAATATAAGGCTACGAATCATCACTTGAAGATGGTTCGTTTTCACGCCAATCCCCGACCAATGAACGCAGTTTGAAAAAAATTGCCGATGACTGAACCGTATGTTAGTAACGTGAAGTGTACACTATCTATTGCATCGGGAGGAATTCATAGACGCTGAATCAAGCGTCAAACAACTAAATTTGGACAATAAAAAAAACATTAAGCTTGGCAGCTGAAATACTCATTAGTTTCACTACAACTCAATTCTCGGAATGAGATAAATAATTTCATTAGGATAATTTCGATTACCATTGATGGACAATAGGCATCGTGAAAATGGTAGAAATGTAGAAAACAAATGCTCGAGAAGGGAGCAGTCAAATTACATGTTTTCGTTTACTCTCACGAATGAGTTTAGCTAAACGAGAGAGGAGAACAATAAATCAGCTGTTGCATCTGCTGTCAAACACCCGCATAACTGGGGTTCGGTAGATTGCGCGTCCGTAATCAGATTATTTCGTAAGCTCGAAATCCCAAGTAGGTATAAATAGAAAAATGTGAACACGATCTCGTTTTTAGCAAGAAAGAAGTGATCAACACTTCCCAATGAACCATTACAGAAACTATTTGATTGCCTGAATGTTCTTCAAATTTTATCCTCTAGCCAACGAAAATGCTAGATTTCTTTTTAAATATTTGAATTGATCAATCAAATGATTTAAAGCTGGAAGATATCCCGGAATGCTTTGTTCTTTCCATAAATCTCCATTAAACCGGTAATAATTTTCCTGTCATCTAATTCGTACTGTGACCAATAATCGTTTTGTAGAAAATAATTTATAATCTGTAACTCTTTGTGTGTGCTGTTACGTGGTATTAATGTGAACAGCTATCACCTGGTCATGCAGAATTAGACATGAAGCATGCGACGTAGTGCTACAAATTCTGTGTACTAAGATCGTAAACTCACAATATCGCAAGTCTGCACATCGTACATGCCATACATTGTTGTTCAGCGATATCATAAGATTCGTATCTCACATACAGCCAAGTATATATAATATTCTTCTGGCGAATACAAGAAAGAGAAAAAAAACAGAAAGAGACTTACGAACTTGTACATATAGCGATTCTTATTTACCTCTATTTATATCTCCTACTAATCTCCCATTGTTATTTATTATTTACCTATTTATTTATTTATTTATTTATTAACTTAGCGCTGGAAAAGATATTCGATAAACAAAGTAATGTACCGTGAAAGTCAAATAAAACATTGAGTTGATGGGCCGCGAAATCCGAATGGGAAGCGGCCCTTAAACTACAATTTCAATCAATACAAGATTTCATATCTTAGGACGAGTACAGCATCAGGAAGTCGCCGAATAAAATTTGGTATTTGTGATTACATTTTCTTATGTCTGCAAATTCAATATTTGGCATGGAAATATATCTGACGATTGTAGACTGCCATAAAGGCGGACAGACGTACACACCTGGTGATTCATATCCCGATGACTGTAACACCTGTACCTGTCAGAACTCTGGCCTATTCGCTTGTACTGAGAACGTTTGCCCAAAAGGTGAGTTACATATTCAACACAATCTATAGTCAACCCGGTCGGGATAGATACACAAAACAACAACCTAAATATCTGTAATAATAAGGGTATGTGTCTCCCTTGAAGATAATATACTTACCTTATTGGTTTGTTCTCAATTTGAATGCAACCGTGAATCGATATATATTTTTGAATATTTATGAAAAGGTATGCAGTATTCAGGCAATTTGATGTGATGAATAATGTTCATTTAGGATGAAAATGAAATGGATTTAGTTTGATCAAGTCGAGCAAATTTCTTTAATTACAGTCTGCTCAAGTTGCATTTTTCAAAGGCTGTTTAAACTGCTCGGTCTTGCCTCAGTTTCGACTTTGAAATATTGTTATCGCGGTTGTAAGTATATTTAAAGTGCATAATTTCAGTCATTTGCCTGGAGTATTTTTCGATATTTTTAAATTTATAAGTTACTATCCCACTGTTTCATCGCAATTGTAGATTGTACCTTCGACGGACAGACGTACAGACCTGGACAGAGCTATCCCCTTGGATGTAACACTTGTACCTGTCAGAACGATGGATTATTTGCTTGTACTCTCAAGAAGTGCCCCAAGGGTAAGTGACAGCCCCATAACAGCTTCCTGATTTCCAAGATGCTGTTTAAATGCCATTTATCTAAAAAAAACTCGCTCTGTATCGGATATTTTGACAGTTCCGGACACTGATATTGATATTGTGCTGGGCATGAACGAGCTTCAGTTTACTTGTAGTTTCAAAGACGATACGCCGACCTCGTTAGCAATATGTAATAAGATAAAACTATTGGCGTGGAATTCCCCATACTTGTATGCCCATGGTAGGCCATTATTGTACTTTATGTCTACCGTGTCAATAGGACGTTGTCGTTGTTAGTGATTGTCCATCAGACAGGAAGATTTTTTCATTATTTGCTATTAGTAAGAATAATTGTTTCTGAAGAAAAACATACGAACAAGGAACGCTATTTCCTTTCCTGCCCATAAAAATACAGTAAGCAAAAGAAATTTTGAAATTTATTCCAATAACTGAGAAAATTCAAATATTTCGAAACTTTGTTATTTAAGATTGTCCATACAATGGGCAGATATACTCGCCCGGAGAGACATATCCACTTGATTGTAACACCTGTACCTGCCGAGATGACGGTCTTTTCATTTGTACTCAGAAAGCATGCCCCAAAGGTAGGTTCATTTTCGAACTTAAAGATACTATCCGGTTTGGTCAGGTTAATTTCTTGTTTAGTTGCACATACTATGTCAT